>PITA01005582.1:0-108947 GCA_004023965.1 Spilogale gracilis | reverse complement strand
TGACAGAGAGAAACACAGCCAGAGAGGGAACACAAGCAGGGGGAGTGAGAGAGGAAGAAGCAGGCTTCCCGCCGAGCAGGGAGCCCGATGTGGGGCTCTATCCCCCGTCTCCGGGATCATGACCTGAGCTGAAGGCAGTCGCTTAACCAACTGAGCCACCCAGGCGCCCCCCCCCCTTTTTAAAAAAAAAAAATTTTTTTTAAGATTTTATTTATTTAACAGAGAGATGTCTTTTTTAAGGATTGGAAAATTAATAAATATGTATTAGGTTGGATTCCTGGGTGCCTGGGTGGCCCAGCTTTTCTTTCTCCCTCTGCTGCTCCTCCTGCTTGTGCTTTTTCTTTTTCTCTGTCAGCTAAGTAAAATCTTTAAAAAAATACATGTATTAAGTTGGATTCTCTAAGATCTTAGTCAAATGACATCAAGATATTAAGAACAACAAGAACAACAAAAAGACTAGTTGGGACCAGGTTATAACTGGTTTTGTATAAGATGCAGGGGTTCTGAATTAAGTTTCTCTAGTAATTTGAAATAGTGAATGTGGCTTTACAGATGTAAGGACAAATCATGTCTTTTTTACTTTTTTTTTTTTTTTTGATAGAGCAAGAGGGCGAGCAGGGAGGACAAGAGGGAGGGAAAGAGAGAATCCTAAGCAGGCCCCATACCCAGCATGGAGCCTTGTACTGGGCTCAGTCTCACAACCCCAACATCATGACCTGAGCTGAAATCAAGAATTGGGTGCTTAATCGATTGAGCCACCCAAGCACATCACGCACCTTATTTTAAATTTTGCAGTTTAAGGTACTTACTACTGATTGAACTGGCTCTGTGACTGTGCCTAATTGAGTCCTATCAGACCGGCTTCCTTAGAGCCGCCTCCTTCCCCCATAAACACCAGTCTTAATGCCTGTTGCTCATTCTTGTTTAATACCAGTACTAAGCAATACCAACAGATGACCGGGTTCTAACACAACACAATCAAAATATCCAAGATAACTAAGCAATGGTGGCCTGTGGCAGAAGCTAGCAGAGAAGGCTCCAGAGTTTGAAGGACTGGACTTAGATATTCTTCTGCTCTGTGATATTGTGGGAGCTGCTTAACTTAAATCCTCAGTGTACTCATCTGTAAAATGGGGAAGTAATGGCTTATATCTTACACAATTGCCATATAGGATAAGTACCTTTGCAATTAAGTTAGATAATGCCTAATGATGTGTTTAGCATTTCCATTTCATGGTAAGCACTGGATGAAAGGAATATAAGCTACTGTGATTATTACTGACATGTTGGCTAGGTTCAAAACATTCTCTCCTTTGCTTCCCCACCCTTCCCAAAAGTGTTTGTACCTCTCCTTCTGCCTACTTTAATATAACTGTTCTAGGTCCTGTTCTTCTAGAGACCTAGTTAATTAGGAACTTGCTAGTTCTGATAAAGAAAAATTTATGGCAGTTTGTTTAAGCTATAATCTGTTACTTTAAGTTCCTGCTTACAAAGGATAATTACATGAAAAAATGAACTTTTTTAGAGCAGTTTTAGGTTCTGTTTATATTTTTACATATAAATGTATTAGCATTCTTAAAGGCGGATTATTGTTTAAAAGTATATTTTTATCTTTAAAAGTGAGGCTAGAGAAGGTCTTGTAAAGTTCCTGTCCCCTTTAGCAAGGTGAATCCCTGCGTGCTTCTGGGTATGAGCCACTCTGAATCTCTCCAGCATCTTTTTTTCCTAAAGCTTTCACTATTTAATTGCACTGTTTTTGTCATCTTGGTTTTACTCTGAAACGTAATATATAATTCATCATGTAGCTATTTCATTATGTAGTACTGGTTTAAAACTACACAGGCGCCTTAAGAAATAAGATAACTACGTGTTTAGCATTAATAAATAATACATTAAGAAGTAGTTTTTTGTGTGTGTGTGTACGTGAATCTGGAAATTGCAGTATGTATATAAAGGTTTTATTTTGCTCCAGTGCTATCTCACCTTTAATTACACAGTAAATAATGCATTTCTTCTTAGTAACACTTGTTTTTCAATCTTTTATATGGAACATTAGAATTTAGAGATTTTCCATAGCTATGGCATCATATAAAGATGTGAATAAAAGCCCAAATGTTCAAATCCTTATTTCTTTAACTTGGAGGAGCTTACAGATTTGTTGTAAATGATTAATAGATTAATATAGCAGATTGACACTTGTCTAGAGTTTTGCTTCTCAGAGCTGATCTCCCTCCAGCTGATCTCTTCTTATCAATCCAGTAATGAAAACAACCCTGGAAGGAGAAACATTTGTAGTATCAGTAGCTCAGCCCTTTCTTGTTGGGTTAAGCTCCAGAAGTGGTGAGCTGGAAAGGGGGAATTTTCATTTTGCCTTTCCTGTTTGTTCTCATAAGAATTCAGGTCAGGAAAAAGGGCAGGGGATATTTGTGTAATTTGCTGAAAACATGCTCAGGTAGGCCCTTTTTTTGAGGTACTTTTTTAAATGGTCCTTGTGAAAATTTGTCCACTTGGTGCAATTTCTCCATTTCTGTTTTAATTCATAAGAAAGGTTGGCTTGATTCTGTCTGCCCTTTGGCAGTTATTTCTTTTTAGAGAATGTTGAATTTGATTTGTGCGTGACTATATGTGCTTCTCATTAGCTACCTTAGCATCTCTTTCTAGTATAAAATACTCTGAAGATAAGTCAAAGCATGCATCACTGGTTTTAAAAATCTTTGAAAGAGGACTGAGTAAATGTGGTTGCAAAAGTTACATGTTTCCTGTACTTTCGAAAGTTCTATTTTTTTTTTTCTGATGGGATAATTGAAAATATTTAGGTGAAAAATAGGTCCACTTATTGGTATCTTCAACTTTGAGACCTTGCCACTGGAGACTTCTTGCAATTTTTGCATCCTTTGATTCCTGGGCTGTGTTTCTGAACTCCTGACCTAAATTGGACAAGAGTCACCGTCAGAATGATGCGTATGATGCTTCTAAAGCACACACACTCTCTCTCTCTCTCTCTCTCTCTCTCTCTCTATCCCTTTCCCTCACTCTCTTTAAAGGGCTCTTAAACTGTTTCTGTTCTCACAAGACTTCACAATCCTGTCATTTCTTTTCCCACAGAATTTACATGTCTGCATTTGGGGCAGGTTCATTTATTCATGCGTTAGTGCATTAATTCATCAGACACTTAAGTGGCTTCTGAGTGTGCCTGACATAATCCTAGAGGGTGGGGGACTCAAGGATTAGGATATTTGGTGTCTGTTTTTGCAAGGCTTCCAGTCTCATCCCAAAGGCTGTCCCGCAAATCACTGATTGTCATGCCATGTGGAAATTCCTAACAGAGGCATACACAAAGTGATGGGGCCACAGAGAGAAGGATCCGACTGTGCCTGGGAGCTTCAGACAAGCTGCCCATTTCCTAAAGTTGCATTAGGTAATTTCAGACTTTCCCTTTTGTAACAGAAATTCTGCCTTCATGGAAAAGAATTTTGCTTCTTTTCCAGGGATTTCATGACAGGTTTGAAACTCAAGAAATGGAGATACCTCTGGTATATGAAATGGTTAAAACTGTATTTCTCCCTCAAACGTTGTATCCACTGAGTTAGAATTAATCAGTATATTGTGTGGGGATCAATTTATTCCCCCAGGCCACATGAAAACTGTTAAATACACTCTCCTCCTCTACCACTAGAACATAAATAAGTTCTATGGGGCCTTCTTACATGCCGCTTAAGTTGCAGGTGTTTCTGTCTACTTTGCCTTGTATCGCTAGCTCCCACCCCTGTGTCTAGCATGTAGTTAGTATGTACTCAGTAAATATTTGCTGAATGACTCAAGCACTGTGTCCTGAGCGGGGTCCTATGTAGTGTTACATTTTTCCTCTAGAGGAACTAGACTGAACTGCAAGCATCCCAAAGGGGGAGAGCTGATCGTATTAGGAGGTAAACTGCTGGAGGCCCCAGAGCAGTAGCGTCTCAGTTTCTACCCGTAGACCCCGATGACTCATTATTCGCCATCCCGTACTTGCATAAATGAAGGAAACCCATGTTTCTCAGGCTGTTTCTTGTTCTACGTTAGCAAAGATGGTTGGGCTTTATATTCTTCCTCTTGAGAACTTGTGTCGAAATTTTTGTATTTTTTCCTTTGTCTACAGCAAAGCAAGAACTCTATTTGAAAAAAATGCTGCCCCAATTTTACACTTATCTGGGATGGATGTGACTGTCGTTAAGGTAAGAACACTCCAGAGTATTGATTTTATCAGATCAACCACTCCTTATCACTTATCCTCTTCTCTTGACTTTGTAGCAGAATTACTTATCCCGTAGGAAACCAGGAACAGAGAAATCAACGTTGTGTGTTTGTTCTGATTGTTAATAAAAGAGGTTTTGTATTTTTCAAAGCATTGTCAGCTTATCATTTTCAGAATAAGATTAGATGGAGGCATGAACCTCATTCCTTTCATCTGAAAGCTAGTATGTGGGATTATTATCTCTTGGAAGATGAAAGTAGTTATAGCTGTAGGAATTCTTTTCCTGAAAATGAAAAAAATTTCCACTTTGAGTAGTTAATTTCTTAGTAGCTCCACAGGCAAGAAAACATTTTCTCTCTGGTGAGGAATTTTCCATGGTAAAGCTCTAAAATTTGCAATATTTAGCTAAGAAGAAAAGGGGGCAAAAATAAGTTAGAAGGAATTATGCTAGATAGAAGACGTTCCGAGACTCCGCTTTGTTGACTCTTAAGTGTGTGAGGTGTACTTAGGAGGGTGCATTTGGTGAAAATCACTCTGTTGTCATGTTTGTAAGTCTGTGGTTTATTTTTAATATTACTCTTTCATGAAATTAGAGATGAAAAGATAATTTAGTCCAGTTTACCGTGAAACATTGAATTCCTTTGTCCAGCTGGTCTGTGATGTGGTCTTCCAGTTGTCTGTCTCCAGGGTTGGGAGAAAGGAGAAGAGAACTGACATCAATGTGAGTGCTTGTAATGCGCATTGCAGACTCCACGTGTGAGAGAGCCCAGATGGTTACATAACAATTCTTCTTGAATGTTCGTGGGAACTCAGATCAAACCATCTGGACCTGGAGCTGTCTTTGAGGGGAAACTGTTCTGTGTATTAAATGTCTTTAATGTAGAAGTTCTAGAAGTAGTTAAGCTCTATTCTCGAATTAATTTTGGTAAGGCAATGTTTTCTAGGAATTTGTTGCTTCCATCTAGGTTTCAAATTACTTGGTATCAAGTTCATAATTTCCTCTTTTGACTTGTAAGTTTCTATTACATTTGTAATATCTTGTTTTAATCCTTCATATTGTTTATTTGTGCTCTCTTTTTTTCCCCTTTCTGTAGCCTTGTGAGAGGTATGTCAGTTAATTTTTGCCAAGAATCATTTTTTGACTTGTTGATCCTCTTATGTTTGTTTAATGAATTTCTAGTCTATTTTAACTGTTTCCTTCATTCTCCTTACTTTGTTTTCTGCTGTTCTGTTCTGCTTGGATGCTTATTTATTTTTCACCCGTCTCCTATGTATTGGAAGCTATAAATTTCCCTCTATTGCTTCAGCTACATCTTCTAAGTGTTGATGTATAGTATTTTCATTATCAATCATTTAAAAATATTTCCTAATTCCCATCATGATTTTTGTTTAACCTAAGATTTATTTAGACATGTTTTTAAATTTCCCAGTATAAAGTTTTTCTAGTTATCTTTTTAGTAATGATTTCTTGTTTACTTGTGTTATGGTCACCAAATGTGGTCTCTACAATTTCTGCATTTAAAGTCTCTTGAGTCTTGTTTTAATGGCCTAGCATGTGTTTTGTTTTCATTATTGGGTACCCTGTTCTGCACATGTCCAGTAAGTCAGGTCTGTGCATTGTGTGGTTCTAGTCTTCTGTGTCCTTACTCATCTTTTCTTTGGCTTTAACTATATTGAGAGGGAGCTTTTAGAAATCTGCCACTGTTATTGGGGACTTTTCTGTTTCTCTTGGTAGTTCATCTTTGCTTTTTATATTTTGAGATGATGTTAGTAGATGCTCTCAGGTCTCAAAGGGCTTCATTTTTCTTGCATTTTGACCCTGTCCTGGAGCGGCTCTCTTAAGCACTCATACCACCTCGGCCACAGTCTACCTTATCTAGTGTTCTCAGTGGCTCTACTAGCTTACTTTGGTTAGGTTTTGCTTGGTGTACTAATTTTAACTCTTTACTCACAGCCTTTTTGTATCTTTATATTTTAGATGCATTAATGGTAAGGCATTAAAACCAGGGTATTTAAAAGATCCAGTCTTTTTTTTGGTCTTTTTATTGGGTCCCTGAATCCGTTAACATTTATTGTCATTATTACTATATTTATTTCTATTCGAGTTATCTGCTGCTGCCTAACTACCTCGACAGCTTCTTCTCTGCTTCAGATAGTGTTGGTCTACGGTCTGTCACACCTGGGCTCCTCAGTGGCACGGCTATGGAGGGACAGCCTGCCTCACCCACCTGTAGTTTGGGGCTGCTGTTGACCTGTGGTCCCCAGCAGGCATCTTCAGATTCTAGCGGGGTTCTCTGAAGTAGATTACAGATGTCATGTCGTTCACCCCTTGACGCTTCAGTGTGCACTTTAAAAAAAAAAAAAAAAGCTACTTTGCTACGTAGCTTCGGTGTCCTTATCATACCCAGCAAAAGTAACAGTTCTCTAATATCATGTTATGCTACCTACTGTCTTGATTTACTTTTCTTTATTTAGTATCATTAGGCCACTTTTTAAAAAATCCTACCTTTGTTACTGCATTTGGAATTTTCTTCTTGACACCAGAGCCTCAAATAGGTTATGCCTATAAATGTCATCTTTTACCTTATGGCCTATTAAATCTGCCAAAATATTTTTGATTTTTGGTTCTTTCATTTGTGCACTTTTATTTATTAATTTTTTTTTGCTAGTATTTATTGACTGCCTGCCTACTCTGAGCTAAGTCCTATTCTAGGTATTGAGGATACAGTCTGAACAAAATAAACTTCTCATGTCTGTCCCCAAAGAAGTTCTCTTCGAAGTGGGAAAGGGAGAGATGCAGATAAAAGGAACAGATACATAAACATGATTTGTCACATGGTGATAAGGGCCGTGAGGAAAAGTCGAGCTGAGTCAGGGGACAGGAATAATGGGTGTCAGTTTAGTTCGGAGGTCAAGAGAGGTAGATGTGAGGAGATGGCTGTTCAGCAGAAACCTGAGGCAGTTGAGTCCTGCAGATAGGGGAGGGAAAAAGCCTGGGCTGAGGTGTTGCCCAGTCAGAACTCTGAAGCAGGAGTCTACTTGGCATCTTGGGGGCATAGGAAGGAGGCCAGTGTCTGTTTTGTACAAGATTGTCATTTACACATACATCTTTCACCTCTGTTGTTGACAGCACTGTATAGAAAAAGGCCTGAGGCACCTGGGCAGTCAGTCTGTCAAGCATCCTACGCCTTATTTCAGTTCAGGTCTTGATCTCAGAGTTGTGAGTTCAAGCCCAGAGTTGGGTTCCGCTGTGGAATCTACCTGCAATTTTTTTTTATTAAAGATTTTATTTATTTATTTGACAGAGAGAAACCCAGCTAGAGAGGGAACACAGCAGGGGGAGTGAGAGAGGGAGAAGCAGGCTTCCTGCCAAGCAGGGAGTCCAATGTGGGGCTCGTTTCTGGAGTCCCGGGATCTGCAATTTGATGTCAGTCCCTTGAGCTGCTCACTTGGAACACAGACTTTCAGTTGGTGACTAACTAACCTACTTGTATTCTAGCATATTATTTCCACATTTCTTTGTCTTGTCCCCATGGATGTCATCAGATAGCTTCCCCGGTGCCTTGCTGAAGAGCAGATATGATGTCTCTCTGGTTTCCTGTATCTGCTGATCTAGTAATGTCAAAGAAGTTGAGGATAGTCTGTATATATATCTGCGAGGAAATACTCCTGATAAAAATGGTGAGGTTTAAGTACTATTTTGTCACTACATTGAGTCCCACCTGTACTTTATTGTATAATATTGTGTAATCATAGCAGAACCCAGCCTTTCGTTTAAGTCCAGTACTGGTCATGACAGTTACCTTGCTGGTTGCCTTACCTCCTGCTCTACAGCGGTGCCGTGGGGACACTGTCAGTACCCCAGCCCCAACACATCTCATTCCATTGCTAAGGCAGTTAAGGTCCTGAGAGTTTAAGGCCATTCAGCTGAAAAGTAGCAGAGTTGGGGTTTAATTTGGGTCTCTTGGGCTCCCAAATCTGTGCTCTTTTCATTATATTTGTGTCTTTCTATTTGCATGCACACTTGACTTCCCGCTTTCAGATGAAAGGTGCTGGGCAAATGGTGTAATAGAGTCTGCACTGGCCTGGAAATGAGTCCTTTGACTAGTTGACTGTAAAACCGGAGACAGATCACTGGGTTTGGGTTTTATTTTAAAAGGAAGGTTAAAGATGGTTTTTGAGGCCTGTTGCAGCTCTAAACAGTGCAAGACTGTACACAGGATTGCTTTGAAAACTGTTGAGTTTTTTGTCTATCAGTTGTGTAGAATTTGAGGAAAGACTCTGTGTCAAACTTTAAAGAAAATGTCCCATATTTTTAAATCTTTGATTTTATGGCCCTAGGCTGGTGAATTTACCAAAGACTTCTTTTGTATTTCAGACCGATTATGAGGGCCAAGCCAAGAAACTCCTGGAACTGATGGAAAACACAGATGTGATCATCGTTGCGGGAGGAGATGGGACATTGCAGGAGGTATGGCTATTTTTCCGTTTGAAATCATTTTGAAGGTGAGGAAAATGGAAATTAGATCTTAGAGCAATGGCATAAAGTGGTTATAATTTAAGGAAATTCCTTCTTTATAATTTATTTTTTTAAGATTCTTACTCTCTGAAACAGGTGTAGTATGACATTCCTCTCATGCCCTTGTACTCTTTTGTATAAACTTTATACCCAGCATATAGGAGGATTTTTGTTTTACCAAGTTTAAGTTGGATAAAATTGAATAAAGAGAAGAAATGGTGGTAGGTATGATAAGCTTTTTCTGTTTTGGGGACTGATGGAGTAGCCCCGTGTGTTAGGGAGTTAGGGAATCAGTTTGAATCATAAGGGATGGTTCTTATAAAATAAACTTAGATCCTCTTTTTGAAAAAATGCTTCTGTTCTCAAATCATTTCCATCACATGGAATGTTCTCTTGTAGTAGTATAGTTAGAGGCAGGAATCTACAAGTTCAGGTGTATATATCTGCCTTTGTTTTAAAATTTCACATCCTTAATGCTCACTCTGATCCAGTAAGGACAATAAGTACGTGGCGTTAGGAGTGCTCTTTCGAGGAACCTTCATTACATATTGGAAACCCCTGCAGAGCCTCGTGCTGGCGCCCCTCCGACGGCTCAGTCCTCCCATCCTGTAGGCCTCCAACGGCTCAGTCCCCCCATCCTGTGGGCCATAATCCATAGCGGGGCCTGTGGTGCTCCTCAGTGCCATGGGATCCAGAGCTAACAGCAGACAGAAAAGTGTCCTATGTTTGACTTAGCAATTACGTGAGCCTTAGTAAGCTGCTTTTCAAAAGGCTGTGCTAATGATCCTGTAATTGTTTTTATGGCTTTTTAATGAAGTGTGAAGAATACTGATAGCATGCCAACAAAGAATGAAGTAGACCTCCTGACGGCCCCATTTGATCCTGAAATTCACTGAGGCAGGAGGTGAAGGGAGAAGATTGGCATCTGTCCTTACTTTACAAAATGTTTTTAAGAAATGGACCAAATTGTATATTTGGTATAAGTGTGTATTTGGTATAATCTCAGTCATATATAAACATGTGCTGAATAAAAAAAGAATTGGAGGGAAATATGCCAAAACATATGCAACTGATTCATGATGGTTATCCAGCATGATGGGGTGATGAGAAAGCATTTCCTTCTTCAGGTATTTTTCACGACTAATACATTTTAAAAATAAAAAACCATCATGTACAAATTGAAATTAAAAATATCTTTTTTTACAAAAGATTTTATTTATTTATTTGACAGACAGAAACACAGCTAGAGAGGGAACACAAGCAGGGGGAGTGAGAGAAGGAGAAGCAGGGAGCCCAACGCGGGGCTCGATCTCGGGACCTGAGCCAAAGGCAGATGCTTAACGACTGAGCAACCCAGGTGCCCCTAAAAATATTTTTTAAAAGAGGGACTGTTGTTCCCCTTCTCTTCATATTTCTGGATGAGAAATCTTTATTGAGCACAGACTTACCTGCGTGTAGCGGAGTGTGACTTTTGTTCCTGTGTGTGCACATGTAGTACGGCCCAGGCTCCTCTGTATGATCGCTGTGTGCCTCACATTTGCATCTGGTTTATGGAACGTGGAACAACTTGGCTAATGTAATGTGGAGGTTTTGTAATTATTTCATCTTAGCCTTTATTGGACTATTGATCTTAGGTCAAGAATCCAATCTAATTTTGCTTTGATCCCTCTGTGGAACACTATATTTTAAGAGCCAATACATCTTTTGACACAGTTTCTAAGAAGAGAACAGACACAAGTTTGTGATCCACGAAAATTGTATCCAATTCTTGTTTGATAAGGGAACTACATGTTGTTTATAATAATTTTTTTTAATGTTTGTAGGTTATTACTGGAGTTCTTAGAAGAGCAGATGAGGTGAGTTTTCAAGAGTGATTGCATTTTAGCTTTTACATTTCTGTGCTTTTTATCTCCTTTTACCTTTTTTCGCCATTTTATATTTTAAGGTGGGCACAAATTGTGCTTCTTTGAGTTTTAGCAAATAAAGTACAGCTGCCTATGTTCTAGAACACTTTGATGAATCTGCAGTGGACTCCTCTGTTTTAGTATTCCAGAGCACCCAAGAGCTTTTACCAGAAAAGCTATTATTTGAAATATAAATTTTTCCTATGGAACCTTCTCTTCACAGAATTCCTTCGGAAATAAATGATGGTATAGTCATACACTGGAGGCCATGTAATAGTAAGAATGAATGAATTAGGTTTATAAATATCTATAAATATTTATAGGTTTGTAGACATATATATATATATATAAATATCTATAAAATGATTAAGTTTAAAAAATATCGAATACAAAAGGCAGGTTGCCAAAGTACGTTTATGCATTTCTACGAGTCTTGCAATTCAGAAAGCAACACTGCACACTATTAAAGGATGTGTAAATACATCGTAAAAGTATAATAATGGGGCGGTAAAGACATCACAGCATCAGTGGGGTAGTGGTTTCGTCTGGGGAAGGGAGAAGGAGAGGGAGAGGAGGGAAGGACTGCTACTTGAGCTTGCTTGTTTTCTTTGCCTTCTTTACACTTGAGTTAGTTTATAAAGTGTTGTCAATAGTTACTGTGCAAATGTTAGATATTTCTAGTTGAATTTTATCCACAACTTTTTCAAATAGTGTGACGACATAATACAGTCTCTGCCACAGTAGCACATTTATCTAATAGCTTTAGCATCCTCCTTTTTGTAACCGAATTTCTTTCAGCCAGTTGTCATTAATGAGTATCCAAATATTTCTTCCAAATTCAGAGAGTCCTGTTGTTTTCGAGGCCTGCCTCATTCTAGAAACTGCTCACTTAGCATTATCCGATTGCTGGAGTCTAGGGCCGGGAGGGCTGGGGTGGTGCACCAGGGTCAGTTACTTTATCATAGTAGGCACATCTGTGTCTCTCTGTTCAGTCTGATTTTCTGCATAACCATAAAAACTTTCCTCTTCTTTTTTTCTCTTAGGCTTCCTTCAGTAAAATTCCCATTGGATTTATCCCATTGGGGCAGACCAGTAGTTTGAGTCCTACCCTCTTTGCCGAAAGTGGAAACAAAGTCCAGTAGGTTGTCAATGTGGGGTAGTAGCATTTGTGGGTGAGTGAGCCTGGGAATGGACAGTTCACGTGTGGGTGATTTGACTTTTTTGTTTGTTTGTTTTTATTTGGATAGCATGGAACTGCAAATCATTAAGAGGAGGACCTACATCAAAGTACAACCTTGCAGTTCATTGGGAATTTCCCTGTGGGGTTCTGGGACTCTGGTGCTCTGATATCAAGTGCCCAGGTTAGGTGTAGAGATGAATACTGACGTCCTTCTGTCAGTTTTGAAGATAACATCCCCGATCCAAACTATCTTTGTGCCTTTATTTTGGTGAAATCTGATTGGCATTGATTATTTGTTTTCTTTAAAGATACATGATGAAAAAGAGCAAGTCCCTTGTGAAAACTGAATGGGTGGCCTTGGCTTCATTATCTTGATAACATAAGTAGCTAGAACAGCAAAATAATAGTCCCATCCTTTGGAGAATGCCTAAAGTGGAAGGCAGTATGGATAAAGCAGTCAGAAAAGCATTGTAGCACTGGCATCTAAATTAAATTGCTGCGAGTCTGTCTGCAGGAGTCACGAAGATTGTTGTTGTAGTTCTTTTCTCTTGAAAGCATTATGTAAACAAAGGTGTAGTCTTTCAAGAAGATAGGAATCTTGAATTTGAGTCCTGGCTTTGACAGCGGTAAGTAGTAAGTAGTGTAATTGAGGGAGCGAATCAGCAAATCGTTTGCAGGCTTCCTGTCAGTTACCTTGATCTTTCCTGTAAGCTTTGTGACTCGGTTGGGGCAAGTCAATAAAGAAATACTTGTAGAATGTATTAATTAAAATCTTCTCACAACATGTATGGTTATATAACCTCCTAGAATCATAGCAATAGTAGTAGGTGATTTTCTGTTGGCTTTTTTTTTTTTTTCCTGCTTTGGGGTTTTGATTAGGTTAGTTTTTGTGGATTTAGTTTGGCTGTTAGAATTTTAGGAGTCATTGTATATCTTTTAACAATTCTCTGTCTGTATCATAAAAGTCTTGGTCCATGTGTCATATACCAGGTGTAACTATAGACCTGTGTATCAGTCTTCTGTCAAAACGTCTCCTGCTTCAAGCCTTAATCTAATGGGGCCAGTCTGCTCTTCACCAATCATCCTGAAGCCTCACATGGGGTTTCAGTTTGCCAGATTTTTTATTCTTAGTTTAGAATTTCTAAGGGGCGATGGATATAACAAATAGTGAATTCGTCAAGCATTTTTGCTTATCTGAGATAAATTCTATCTGGTTTGGGGTTTGGTTACCTTAGAGAGTTAGTCTTCCGCTTTATGTGAGTATAGATTATGTGAACTGCTTTACCAATGTTCCCAAATACGTCAGTGATCCAGACGGAGACCATGCTCCTTGGAGAACACCTTGCCTATCCCAAAGGCAGGTTATGTGCAGCGGGGCTGCCTTCAAGGTCTTAGTTTCTTCAAGGTCTTCAGTTTTTTGGGAGCTCATTTTCCCTGGGTTAAGCTAATGTTGTTGCTGCTTCTATTTATAATTTAAAGATTTATAAAACTTAATTTATAAGCATGTCCCAGGGCTGAGGTAATTAAGTAAATCTGCCCTGGGTTCAGAATTTTGTAGACCTCTCAACATGGCAGATGCCTAAGGCCATTTAAAAGAACAAGGCTTTGTTTTTTTGTACTGCTGTCAAGATTTGTTGTACCATAATTACTACGGAGAAGAAGGAATCTTGCATTTGGAATGTTGCAGGTAAATAATTTTTAAAAAATAGCTGTTTGGTGCTCCAGTGCTGCTTTAGCTAGAACTTTCAATTACTGCTGGAGAAGGATAAATTTTCAGTTGTATTATAGCTGTGTGCTGCCAAATAATTTTGGAAAAAAATTAATATTAAAGGGCTTTTTCAGTTGCAGCGTTTGTTTTTTTTTAAGGTCTCTCAAAAGCCCCTCAAGGTGCTCGGTGCTACTCAGAGTAAGTACAGAGCTTTTGGATCCTTTCTAATAGCTTCCTTCAGAATTAATGTATTCCTATCAGATTAATCTCAACTTGTGATCATGCCAATTGCTTTCTCCTAAATTGAATCTCATTTTCTAAATTGCTACCTACTTCCTGGATAGCATCTGTATTGGAGGGAAAAAAATGGGATAAAGATGTGTTGATAGAGAAATATGGGAAAGTAAAATAGGCTGTTTCTTAACCTTGATTTTGCTTACTAGGGAGCCCGGAATGATATCTAAGTGTTTGAGTTGATGTGTATATTTAGGGTCTTAAATTGTACCCAACTTTGCCAGAAGCGCCAATTCAAGTGGATGCGATTCCTGACTTAGATGTTGACATCTTAAGCCTGGTCGCACCGAGGGGGAGCCCTGTTAGCTGTGGAATCGCCCTGTGGTACGTTGCCCTGTGGTAACTCACCAGGTGAGAGAGCACACCCATGGAGCAAGACGTGCAGCTGAATCTTGTTTTGCCACAAGCTTGCTCTGTCGTCTTGAGAATTTTACTGAATCTTTCTGAGCATCAGTTTCTTTACCTGCCTTTATCAAATGCCCAACAAGAGTACTTACTTCAAAAGATTGTAAAAATAAGGACTAGTTAGGTAAACAGGTAATCATGCTTGGTAACTTATTGGATAAGTTGAAGACCTTATGCCTATTTATTGATAATTTGGGATGGAAGATAGTAAATAATAAATAGGATGGCTGTACAGTTACTGAGACCAATTCTAGAATTAAAGCAGTATGAGCAAATCGAAGGGAACATGCTCTTCTCTTCCTGATTCACCTAAGGCAAAACATTTCTAAAGGAAAAGGCATTTTGAGGATATTCCAGTCTGTTGGTATGGAAAGGTGACTTTTTCAACCAAGTTGACATTAGTAACCAGAACTGTACAGAGCAGAATAGAATAGGAGAAGCGATATTAGAAGAGAAATTACATTTTTTGAATGGAGATTATAGTAATTTCTAAGTGACTTTTTTTTTTTTTTTTAAAGATTTTATCCATGTATTTGACAGAACACAAGCAGGGAGAGCAGCAGAGGGAGAGGGAAAAGCAGGCTCCCCGGCAAAGCAGAGGGGCCTGATGTGGGGCTCGATCCCAGGACTCTGGGACCATGACCTTAGCCAAAGGCAGATGTTTAACCAACTGAGCCACCCAGGCGCCCCTAAGTGACTCCTTGCTTATAGTTGTACTTAAATGCTAGACACAGTAAATCTTTTACTTTCTTAGTAATTACTATATTGTTCTAAAATCTAACAACAATAAAGGCAATGCAGTACAAATAGTGCTAAGCCTTTACAAAAAACACGAACTACTTAGAGATAAATCTAACAAAATATGTGTAAGATTTATATGCTAAAAACTACAAAACCCTGAAGAGAGAAATCTAGAAAGCAATGAAATGGAGAGATATCTGTGTTCATGAACTTTGAGACTCAATATTTAGATGTCTGTTATCTCTAAATTGATTTCTAAATTCAACACAATCTCAATAAGAATTTTAGAAGACTTTTTATAGATACTGACATATAGATTCTAAAATTTATAGGGAAAAATAAAGGAACTAGAATACCCAGAATAACTTTGAAAAAGAATAAGAAAATTTGAGGACTTACCCTGTCTGATTCTAAGACTTATTTTCTAAAGCTATAGTAATCAAGACAATGTGGTGTGAGCAAAAGAAGAAATGAATAGATTAATAAAAGAAAATGTCCAGAATTAAGCCCATACACATCTGGACACTTGATTTTTTTTTTTTTTTGACAAAGTTCCAGGGCATTTCAATGGAGAAAGATCAGTTTTTTCAACAATTGGTTTTGCAACAGTTAGCTAGGCACATGCAAGAAAATGAAAACTATATGTACAAAAATTAACATGAAATTGGTCATAGACTTAGATGTAAAACCTGAAACTTTAGAGAAAAATCTTTGTGAATTTGGGTTAGGCAATTTTTTTTTTTTAAAGACTTCATTCATTTATTAGACAGCGTGAGCACAGCAGGCAGAGCACCAGAGTGAGAGGAAGAAGCAGGCTTCCTGCTAAACAGGGAGCCCAATGGAGGGCTCCATCCCAGGACTCTGGGATCATGACCTGATCTGAAGGTGGGCACTTAACTGACTGAGCCACCCAGGAGCTCTAAGGCAATGATTTCTTAGGACACAAAAAACAAAAACCATAAAAACAACAACAAAAAATAATTTTGGCTTTAGCAAAATTTAAAACACTTGTTCTTTGAAAAGCATTTTTTAAAAAAGATTTAAATTTGAGAAAGCATGTGTACAAGGGAGAACACAAGCAGAATGGAGGGGCAGAGGGAGAGGAGAAGCAAGCTCCTTGATTCCCAATGACAGGGGGCTCAATCCCAGAACCTTGGGATCATGACCTGAGTTGAAGGCAGACACTTAACCAACTGAGCCTCCCAGGTGCCCCTGAATAGCCTTGTTAAGGAAATGAAAAGACAAACTGCAGACTGTGAAAGAAATATTTGCAAGGCATCTAACTGATAAAGGACCAATATCCAAAGTCTATAAGTAACTCTCTCAACTCAATAATAAGAAAACAAACAGCCAAATAGAAGGGCAAAATATTTGAACAGACCCTTCACCAAAGATATAGATGGCATATAAGCCTATGAAAAAATACTTATCATTAATCATTAGGGAAGTGCAAATTAAATCCACTATTAGCTGTGTCTGTTAGAATGGCTTAAACACACAAGATGGAAACCTTATGTCGTCAAGTGCTAACAAATACACAAAGCAATTGAAACTCTCATATTGCTGGTGAAAATGCAAATAACATAGCCACTGTGGAAAAGAGTTTGGCAGTTTCTTTTCTTTCTTTCTTTTTTTTTTTTTTTAAAGATTTTATTTATTTGACAGAGAGAAACACAGCTAGAGAGGGAATACAAGCAGGGGGAGTGAGAGAGAGAGAAGCAGGCTTCCCGCCGAGCAGGGAGCCCGATGTGGGGCTCGATCCCGGGTTTCCGGGATCATGACCTGAGCCGAAGGCAGTCATCCAACCAACTGAGCTACCCAGGCGCCTCGGCAGTTTCTTTTAAAATTAAACATATAAGCAGCAATCATACTGCTGGGTATTTACCCAAAAGAAATGAAGACCTATGTCCATACAAAAATCTATGCGTGAATGTTTATAGTCACTTCATTTGTAACTGCCAAAAGCTGGGAATGATGCCAAGGTCCCTCAACAGGTGAATGGGTAAACTGTGGTATGTCCATATAATGGAATACAACTCTGCAATAAAAAGAAACAGTCTTTACATCTATTCACCAGCAGGAATGAATTTCATACTTGTGCTAGGAGTTTTAAAAAGCTAAACTGCAAAGGCTTCATATGTTTGGTTTCAATTTATGTGACATTCTGGAAAATAGAAAATAGTAGTTGGCCAGGAGCTGGTGGTGGGGTGAGTGGGTTGGCCACAAGGGGCTGTGAAGGAACTTTCTGAGATGTCATAAGTGCTCTGTATCTTGGTCATGGTGGTGGTTACATGAGTGAAGGCATTTGTCAAAAATTGTAGAACAGTGTACCTAAAAGGATGAAATTTGCTATGTATAAATTGTATCTATATTAAACATTCTCTCAAATATAGATAATTCTGCTTGTGTGAATAAGTGCTAGGGAGGAGCTGGTAGTTGTTCCTCAATTTGGTTGACATTGCTAGGGACCTTCCTTGGCTGCTCTTAATATTGTTCATTCTGATTATCTACTGACTCTTGTACTACTCCACCCTTGAAGTTCATTCCTTTGGGACAACTTGAGTATCAGTAAGGCTAATAACTATAATGAACTGAAACATATCCAATATATTTAAAACTATTTATGAGTTCATAATAAAGGAACTAAAGATGAAAAAGTCATTGGTCCTTTTTAGAGGATACTGGGATATCAGCTTATTATTTTGAAAATTGGTGAAGTTTAAAAAATCCAGCATTTACCCTCATTTTCTGGTATGACCTTTGTTTTACAACACCTAAGTCATTGGTGAGGGATGATAAATTAGAAGGAATGATAGGATTAAAATATTACCATTTTGCAACTCTGTTAATTAATAAATCAAGCTATTGATTGTCAGTAGTTGCTACTATCACACAGAAAAAAAGGCAGACAGATTTTATGTATTTACTGATGGTCCTGCACCCCACCACCTCTGTTTTGCCAAACACACCAAGCTGAATCAGGTAGAGATTTTTAGGAAATGCAGGGAATGGGGACACATGTTAATACCATGGGAATGCAATCAGTAAAATCCAGACCCTCAGCAACACAGTAAGACAACTCCTTTCTTTAACAAGTAGGGAAAGGAAAAGGAGAGGGAATCTATAGATCAGAGAAGATGTGACTTATAAGCCCATTGCAATGTGTAGGCCTAATTATTTAGATCCAGATTTGAACAAAGAAACTGAAAAAATTTGAGTTAATTGGGAAAATTTCAACATTGACTAAATATTTGTTGGTAGAAAGGAATTATTTAGAAGTTTTAGATATGACATTTTATGTTTTTTTAAAAGTCTTTTTGTCTTTTAGGAACATGTCTTATTTAGGAATATATCTTTTTGAGATACATAAAGGAATATCTGTGGATAAAGTGTTAAGATATCTGGTTTACAGAAGTGAGTGAGAGTATCAAAAGATCAGTTATACATTGATAATTTGGAGGCTGGATGAGGAATACACAGAAATTTATGATGCTTTTCTTACACGTTTTTATATGCTTGGAATTTTATAGAATAAAATCATTTATTTATCCAATACTGATTGCCTGTTTTATACCGTGCTCTGTGCTAGGTGTTAGGTTTTATATTGGTCAATAATGGATGTAAATTATTACTAACCTTGTGGAACTTTCAGTCTCCAGCAGTAGGCAGATGATAAAGATGTAAATAACAAGTGTGTATTATAAATTGTGATCTGTGATGAGGGAAAATGAATACAGTTTAGTACTAGAGAATTTTACAGAAGGGCCTATGGGCTGGTTAGGGTAAACAGTGACATTTCAGCCAAGATCTGAAGGATGAGATTAGCCAGCCAAACAAAGAGACAGTGGGCAAGTGACAGGGAGGGGTGGACAGGCTGGGCAAGGAAAGTGTTTGATGTGGGTTGGCTTGTTATTTCTGTTGCAGGAGCAAATACTGTCTGGCTACTCGCTGATTGAATATTTCTTTGGCTGACTGTCTGTTGTAATTTAATGTGTGTCTGACCTGGGATCTAATTAGAGTATGAACCTTAGAACTGCTTTAAAAAAAATTTTTTTTAAGATTTTATTTATTTATTTGACAGAAACACAGCTAGAGAAGGAATACCAGCAGGAGAGTGAGAGCGGGAAGGGAAGCTTCCCACCCAGAAGGTAGTCTGATTCGGGCTGATCCCAGGACTCGATCCCAGGACTCTGGGATCATGACCTAGGCCGAAGGCAGATGCTCAACAACTGAGCCACCCAGGCACCCCTCTAGAACTGCTTTTAAGCCTAGCATAGTTTTTCAGATGCCCAATATGGTTGTCGATGGTACCGGCCTTTCTTACCTATAGACTTTTCTTTCTTTCCTTCCTTCCTTCCTTCCTTCCTTCCTTCCTTCCTTCCTTCCTTCCTTCCTTCCTTCCTTTCTTTTTTCTTCTTTTTTCTTTTTTTTTTTTTATCTATAGACTTTTCAACTGATGATCAAAATGTAGATAGGAACAGTCTTGAGTCTAGGAACAAAAGCCATTAAAATTACATCCGTGTAATCTTGGAAAGTCAGAAAGTAGGTCTTGTGTTCCAGATTATATTTTGCTGAGATAGCTCAAATCCTATCCTTTAGTTACTTTTTAGGTTATCAGAGTCAAAAGAAATAAGTTTTTCAAGTGCTTGAGTTTCTTAGAATGAATGAAAGATGCTATTAATATTATGTATCATATTTTCCAGTGATAAGAGCCAGACACAGAGTAGAGTTTCAGTAAGTGTGAAGTAAACAAATGATTGGTGCCTTGTATAAACTTGTCTTTGCCAAAGCCTTTCCCTATATTCGTATCAGTAATTCTTTTATATTCATTTGTTGTGCTGTCTGGGAATATTTTGAAGGAATAGGTCTTTTTAGTGCTCTGGGCAGGAGTGTGTGTGTGCGTGCGTGCGTGTGTGTGTGTGTGTGTGTGTGTGTGTGTGTGGTGGGGCAGGGGTTGCTTGTTTCCCACACATGATCATTTCCTCCCTTTGTCTTTCAGACATATTACAGATGCCACCCTTGCCATTGTGAAAGGAGAGACTGTTCCCCTTGATGTCTTGCAGATCAAGGTAGAGTCTTTTCAGTTTGTTAAAACGTGTTCAAGAAAATACAATGCAGCAGTTCAAATAGGGTTACAATGAAAATATCTTTTTCTAGCCCAAGCATTACTCTCAGAGAAGAAGAATTTTACCTGTTTATTCTAGTTATCACTAGTTAATATACTTATGATGCTACTTTTTAAAACGGTGTTAACCCCCCCCAAGCCTAAAGTTTACCATCATGACCATTTGATTATTAGTGGTTAGTCTGTGAAATTGCTTTTTGATTTATCAGTTTTAGATTCTATCTCTTGACCTCTTTGTTATAAATAAGAATTCCTCTAGATCTCCTCTCAGTATAGTGTCACTATTTTTAGTTCCTCCAGTGATTACCTTACGACTGCATAATTTCACTGTCTCCTGTGGTGGTTTGGAATAGTAAAAGAGCTAATAATACAAAGCACTGACTGAGACAGTGACTGGCCTCACCTTAACCTATTTGCGAGGTGGCCACCTCTTGCTCTTGGGTCCCATCCATCCTTCGAAGGGGCTTGTCTTTGGAATTCAGGTGACTTGACTGTTCTGCAGTCTCAGCTTGCTCTCCGATGGGCTCAAGAAAAATTAGGATTTTGTAGGTTATCTGGCTTTCTCTCATTTTTGGGTGAGGATAATGTTCTCTGTGCATCTTACATCCTGGATGGGAGCAGAACTTCCCATTTTTCTATTGGGTTTTCTAACATTTTATTGATTTGTAGATGAACTTGTGAATAGTTTTTAAAAAAATATTAGCTGCCTATGCCCACTGGAAGGGCTTAGAAGCAGTGACAACCCACAGTAATGGGCATACCTGGCGCTCATATTTTGGTGTCTAAATATTGTTCCCTAATAAAAGTTACCAGGACTCTGTGAAGAGATGTCTTTCGGAGGCAAGGCAAGAACAAAGCCAAGAGTTACTCAAAAACAATGGAGATAACCTGAAAAGACATAGGAGCTAGCCTGATGGTCTCCACCTGGCCAACTGTGGGGCAGTTCGAACATCAAAAAGAATAATAATGATAACGGATTATAATGCAGTAAATAAAAATGAAGAATCTATGGGCCTACAGTTTAATATTAGAGAATTTACAGCTTGTAAATGTAGAAGGAATGATAGTTATTTTGCAGTCACTAATGAAATAATTGATTCAGATAGAGATCATCAGTGGATGCTAAAACAATTGGATAGAAGGTTGTTGGGGGAACATATACTGACGAAGTCTTAAAGCATCACAGGTTATTAAATGATTACATAGGGGAAGATGTATGGTAGAGAGACCCAGCATACGCCACCTTAACCAAGTGATCAAACCTAGCATCACCAATAATGGGACAGATGGACAGTGTCTGCCTCCTCATGTGATCTATTGAGAAGGATACAACATCACCTATGGAGTTTCTTGCCCAAAATGTCCACTTCTCTGAAACTAAAGATGAGGAAAACAAGTCTATCAAATCCAAATTGTGGGACATTCTAAAAACAACTGTTGGTCTGGCCTCTTCAAAAATGTCAGTATCCTGAAATCCAAGAGAAGATAAGAGTCTTTCAAGATTAGGGAAACAAAAGCAATATAGTTAAATCCAGTACAAAATTCCGGATTAGAAAAATGAAAAACAAGACCACAAAAGATGTTATTGGAACAATCACATATTTAATTTGGACTGTATATTAGGTATATGTCAACGCTAGGTTTCTTGAGAGTGACAATGGCATTGTACATATGTCTGTCCTTGTTCTTAGGAGATGCATGCTGATATATTTAGGTGTGAGGGCCGTGAGGTCTTCCATTTATTTGCAAATGATTTAACAAAAACTACAAAAAACCTACATACCCTGATAAAGCCAATAGGGGAAAATGTTGGTGGCTGGTGAATGTAGTTGAGACAGATAAATGGTGTTCATTGTATGTTAAAGAATTTCTTGGTTTGACATTTTTCCAAAAGAAAAATTTTGGAAGGAGAAAACCCAGTAGCCATTCCAGATTCCTGATTGGAATCCTGTCTTTAAAAAAAAAAAATTAATTCCTAGAAACAAAGATCTACTCACTGTGTAGTAGTGAAGTAGCTCATCCTCCTTTGTCAACCCCGCCGCCCCTCCTTCCCCCCCACCATAAAAGGATAGATTCCTGAGAAGGCTGAGCCATAAAGCCGAACAATTTTATTGACCAGTGACCCTGTCATTTACTCAGTTTTGGTCTTAAAATGTACCAGTTACTTTCAGGTTGTCCCCAAGAGGTTCTGAACATTTTATATTTGCTCAAGTTTCCCTGAGATCTATGAAAGAAGGTTCCATACTATGTCACAATTCCAAACTTCAGTCCTGAAATACTGCTGGTGTTATATAGCTTTGGCCAGATGCATATTCGCAATCGGTGAACCCTTGCACTTACACTCTGTTTTCCTTTTGTTTTCTTTTGTTCTTCATGCAGTGATGTCTGGACTCTATGACGTCACTGGTCATGATAAAAGTGATTTAAGTTGCATTGGATTCTTTAGTGTATAATAAATCTAAGTCATTCTCACAAAATGGAGGGGCTGTGTGAAAGAAATTCTAGTCTAGGAAGGCAGCACAGATTGGCATCTATGAAGATATTATCTTAAAATGTTATTTACCAAAGTAGGTGAGTCGGCTATATCTCCTGATAGGTGATTGCTGCTTATAAATGTGTGAGAAGTTCATACATTCCAGAGTAATTAGGATTTAATTGGAAATTGTTGACTGTGCTTGTATTTAAAAGTCTTTTAACTCTCTTTCTATTCTTCCAAATGTACTGATTTTGTGAATTGATGAAACCAGTATCAAATTGGCCACAGGCTCTATGTATTGATGACACAGCCCAGGAAGCAGAAAACTTAAATTAATTCCTAGGAAACGTAGCACTGCAGCCTCTACTATAGTTTCTGAGGCACCCAGTTATGCTGGCTTTGTCTTCTCTGTCTTCCTTATTCCTGGAAATTGTTTTCAGAATATGGGGCAGAGCATTATAGGTAAGGCCTGATACCAGATTCTTCTTCTTTTAAAAAAATAAACCCAAACCCAATAAACAGAAATAACTGAAGAGTCTCCAAACACAGTCCTTAGAAGTTATAATAGTGCTCTGTATTTAGCTTTTTACAGTGTCCAGTGTGTGTTTGTATCTCATTTGGACCTCCAGCTTAAGAAGACAAGATGTGCACTAGTATCTTCATTTGACAGAGTGAAAAAAAAAAGTCAACTGGTTATCAGACTAGTCATGTTGGAGACAGAAATAGAATCTAGATTTTCTGTCTTATGGTCCATTGCTTTTTGGCTTGACTGTTTTGTCCAGGTGGTATCCCGTGATTTCTGAAGGGTATTTTCCCATATAGACATCTACAAAGCCTGAAGTACTTGAAAGTAACTACTGGAAAGACTTCTGGAAGTCTTTCTAGTTCTTTCTTTTTGTTCCTTCAGTAGGATTCTTAGAACCTGCCAACCTAAAATCCAAAGGGGAGGCTAGGGTGCTGGTCCAAGTTAGAATCTCTCCCTTTCTTCTGTCATTCCTGGCTTTCTTCTGTTAAAACCCTTACTGATTAAAACCTCAGAACTTCTGAATTCCTTCTATTTGTTTTTATCTCTTCATCTAGAATTCCTAAAGTTCCTGGATTGGGTGCCTATCTAATTGACCAGAATTGTTTTCTTTTCCCTGTCCCTTAAGCTTTCATTCCAGCCAGCTCTCTGAGTTAGGTTTTTTTTTTCTTTCTTTTTTGGTTTTTCTCCTTTCTTTCTTTCTTTCTTTCTTTCTTTCTTTCTTTCTTTCTTTCTTCTTTCTCCTTCTCCTTCTTTCTTCTCCTCCTCCTTCTTCTTCTTTTTTTTTTTTTTTAGCAAACCATTAGGCCATTTACTCTTCCAGGAGATCTGTGACTTGGGACAACATATCTTCTTTGCTGTTAAAATCTGGCTATGTGCCTGCCTTTCTGTATCTGTTTTTGTTGTCTGACCTGTCCGTCTGATACTCTTATCACCCAGGCCTTCATGGGTTAACATCCAGTGGTATTTTGTCTATCGGCTTCTACTCTGCCCACCTGCCCTTATTCATTTTTCTTGTGCACCCCAACAGGGACCAGTCTCTCCAGTACTGACCTCCAGACCTCTCCTGAATCCTGAGGGTTCTGTGCCCATCTGGCTGATTGAGCTTCTCTAGATCTTTCTACACTCATTTCCTATTGTCCAGAGTCCCACCCCTTTCTAGGAATAGCACCCCAAATCAGTGATACCTTGAGGTTACCAGGCTTTGCAGCTAACCTTAACAGAATGTTCCTAAAATCCCCCCAGTGAAGAAAGAAAAACTATTCTTAGTGTAGCAGTTGGGAAGTCTTTGAGTACTAAAGCCAGGACTTGGTGTGGCAGTGCTTGCTTTAGCTCTGCCTTTCCCGAGGAGTATTAGTTATGCAGAATGCCTCCCGGAGAAGGGGTGCAGTGCACAGTTCAGGGAAACTGTATGTATTTCTCCTTTTGGAAGTTTATGTACATTAACATATTAAAGATTCTAAGAAGAACTGCAGTAAGCGTAACTTGTTTCAGACCAAGGAATTTTGATTATTTATGACTCCTTTCACCATGGAATCCTATCCCACCATTACTATTGTTATTAGTTGTGACACTAGCCCCTCTAGAACACTTGGGGGAAATACTCCTGTAGATACGGCAAACTCATGTGGTGCTGCTTCTCTCCCTGAGGCTGGACCACCCCTTCTTTCCTCTTTTCTGTCTCTCCGTGCTTCTCCCCAACCTCCCTCAATCTAGGCACCTCATTCTTTAAAATTTAACGTAGGTGTTGTTTTATGTTGTATTTCCCTGGCCATCGGTCTCCTTTGCCCACCTTTCCCCCAACCGCGCACAGTCACACCTGCTCTGTGCTTTCATAATCCTCGATGCTTGTTGTCATCACGTGTGTCCACATACCCCCTTGTACCTGCTGCTCATTGAGGGCGGATAGTTTTTGTATTGCTAGTCCCTAATGTGGGATATGTATTCATTAGTGAAAAGTCCATGAAAAAAAATGATGAGCTTTCTACCATCATGATGGCTCCAGGCCCTGCTGTGTCCCACAGCATCCACTTGGCACCAGCAGACTAACACAGCCTTGCTGTGCTGGGCCGAGGTGCCTCACCAGCACCTCTGCTCCACCATCTCTCGCCTGAGTTCCCTTTCCCTTGCTTAACGTGCTGCAGGGGGCAGAAAAGCACATCTGCTGCCTGGGCAGGTATACATCAAGGACCGAGAGGCCAGTATCTTTACTCGTAAGCTGCCCCTCTTAGTGTGGGACTCCTGGAAATCCCTCACGTGGTTTCGGTGTAGTGGGATCGAAGAGGGATGGGAAGACCTCACATACTTTCTCTAGACCACCAGGTTACAGTGTTCAGGGTTCTCCTCCAGTTCCTAATCTTCTGCTGATACTGGTGTACCAGGGCATGATGGAAATTGAACTGATTCTGCCCCAGTTTAGCAAGTTCTGGGGAGTTGTGTGTCTTGCACGTGACAGCTCTATTTAGAATATGGGCAGAGTCTTGGGCTTTGGCTATAATGCTGAGCTATGGGGAAAGGACCTTTAACAATTTACACACACACACACACACACACACACACACACACACTCTTAAAGGAAGGTCCATCATGAAGTATAAACTCTTAAAGACAGTGGCTCTATTGTGTATGTTTTCTATATAGTCTATACATATATCTGCATATATTTCTCTATATATTTTTTCTATATATATATATTTCTATATATTACTTAACTCAGATTTATTAGTAACTCACTGATTATAATATGTAGTATTTTGCCATAAAGCACTGAACTAAATCTGTATCAGTTTTTATTCTGACTAACTGTTAGGATAGATACCTGGCAGTGGTTTTAGATATTCAGGTGAAACATTCTAGAGTACCAGGATTTTCCTCTTACTTGAGAGCTCTTGGACCCCTAAGGAGAACGCAGGCTTAACTTAGCTTTGCCTTGGGCACGTCTCTGAGGGAGGGGAGCTTCTGGCCCACCCACTGACGGGTGTAATTTACAGTCTGAAGTATGGTAATGTGTTCCCCTGCCAGCAGATTCAAGAGGCCTGCTATAGAAAATTAATTTCATTTTACAGTGTGGTTCACTCAAGTCCTTTTCCTGAGTACTCTGTTAATTTCTGAGATTTTGAATGTCCTTTTTAGAATTTGGTTTGAGGAAAAGTAGGCTATAAACTTTGCTGGGTACTTACCTATAGAACGTTCCAAGTTACTGTAATCATTAATTTAAAATGAATGTATTTCACTTCCAGGGTGAAAAGGAACAACCCGTGTTTGCAGTGACTGGCCTTCGATGGGGATCCTTCAGAGATGCTGGCGTCAAAGTTAGCAAGTAAAGGATTACTGTACTGATGTGGGATGATTTTTAAAAAAAATCTTTTTCTGCGCCTGTCTTTGGGGTTTCAATATACAGTAATCATGTAGAAAGAGATCTGATTGGCCTGGAGGTTGAATTACTGAAGAATACTACAGACAGAGGTTTAGCTCTGATACACAGAAAGGCTGGGGAAAGTTCTTGTTTTGTCCCTGCTATACAGAGGCCGCATCTCTGTCTCCGGACATCGTGTGTGAGCACAGCTCAGGCTCCTGCCAGAGGGAGCACCCGGCAGCCCGGTGGGCGGGCCCTGCGGGGACCCCAGCCTTGTGGAGCTTTGCCAGCCCTGGAAGACTGGCCCAGAGAGGTGTTCTTGTTGAAAGCCAGCGGATCAAGAGACCACAGGCTGCCTCTCTCAGAAGGAAGAAAGGCAGACACCGGGGTGTGTTGTGAGCTGGAAGAAACAGGCCTGTCCGAGGCAGTGAGGAGAGGCCCGTGGCTGGCTTCCATGGGCATGGAGCTCTTTTTGGGGAGTTCACTGTGCTGAATGAAACTGTGGGCTGGGAAAGCAGCTGTGCCGTGCTGTGTTCCGAGGGGAGGGTGGCGGGCACAGGCTTCCTGAGGCGGCACTCGCTGCGTATCTGGTGGGTAGTGCTTTCTCTCTACCATTTTTTTTTTAGCATTGGGCTCATAATTTTAGTGTGGTTTAGATGAATAATGATCAGTCTCACAGCTTTTATCAAGAAGACACCTCTTTCCCCTCATAGGCTTTCCTGCCACACTTTCTTTGTGGAAATTTCTTACTTGTCTCACTTTGTTATTCCTGCTATGAGGTTCTCAAGAGTGGAATGCCAGAGGGAGAGGGGTTGTGTTGTATCACACACCATGCTGTTGAGCGTTTCACCTTGTTTTTATTTGTAAGTGGGCCATTACCTTGATTCCACAAATCACCTTATGGTATTTTTTTATTTTATTTTTTTAAAGATTTTATTTATTTGAAAGAGAAAGAGGGCAGAGGAGAGCACACAGGTGAGGGGGGAGGTATGGGCACAGGGAGGAGCAGACTCCTTACTCAGCGGAGAGCCCACAACGGGGCTTGATCCCAGGACCCTGCGATCATGACCTGAGCCAAAGGCAGACGCTTAACCAACTGAGCCACCCAGGTGCCCCAACAAATCACCTTATGTTTTATCTCGAATCTTGAATACTAGCAACTCACCAAGAGTAATTGCTTTGTTTTCCCTGAAGAAGTTTAGTGAGAACGAATTGCTTCCTGAAATGTAGTTAATCAACACGTGAGCATTAGCACAGGTCAGTGCCTTTAGGAGTATCTCACACACTTGCCCCTCTTTTGATTGACTTTTGAACAGTGAATTTTTAAATTTTGGTGGTGACTGTCTAACACCTCGACTGGGACCTTCCACAGATTCCCTTTGTGTGTCATGGAAGAAACAGTGGGCATGAGAGAAATATTTCCTAGCTGGCCATTAGGCTACAAGCGGAGTGTTACGCTGTGCTGTTGGTGGAGATGAGTGGAACTGTGGACAGTTAGGAATAAACTGCCTTTCTCTCTGGCTAGCTGGGAAATGAAACAAATTGTTACATAAGCTTGGAAAAAATCAGATGATCAAGGCCCTCATTAGTAGCATCACAGTATGAACCTGCATAATAGTTAGGACGGCTCCACATTGCTCATTGGATTTTGTCTAACCCCCTCATTCTGGCATTCAGGGCCCACCTTGTCATCAGCCCTCATTCCACAGTTACGGATCTTTCCTTTTAAGCCTTTGCCGTGGCTACTGTTCGCAGTGTTTCCTTTGCCTTTGCTGCTACTCTCGCCTAGAATGATTTCTTTCCCTCTCTCATGGGTCTAAGTCAAAACCATCTTTCTAAATTACACGCCCTTTGCTCTTGTGCCATTTGTTATGCAGGCCTGGCTGCCCCAATGATTTTCAGTCCTTAGTGACTTCTTGTCTTTTCTTGACTCTCCTCATCAATAAATCGTGATCAGTGGACACCGATTACATATATACATACATATATATATGTATATATATATAGTCACTTGTTCTCTGTTACTTTTTTGGGCTTTATTGTCTCAAATTATAAGCCTTCAAAGGCAGGAATTTTATGCTCTTATTTCTGTTTCCTTCATATACATAGTAAATGCTAAATAAATGCATATTGACCAGAATCAAATAGGGAGCAAGTAAGATGAGCTGGTAGGAGACAGAGATACATTTTGAGAGAGGACTCTATTTTATGGCATTTGTCTAATTCCCTATAGGCATCTTTCTCTCTCCATTAGCTTTTATGTGTTTGGCAATATGTGGTAGACCCTCTTCATTCCCAGATTTAACATTGCCCGTTTCGAAGCTGCATAACACAAGTAATGTGAAGTTAGGTTGATTTACAGATTTTAATTGTGTGTGTGTGTGTGTGTGTGTGTGTGAGAGAGAGAGAGGGAGGGAGGGAGAGAGAGAACACGGTAGACAGGATCCACTTAGCATGTGAGTCACACAACAGACCAGCCAGCACCTGCATCTCATTGTGGCTTCATCATCCTCCGCTCCTTGCTCTTTTGAATGTAGACTCTGTTACATTCTGTGGGTGAAAGTATATATTACAGTGATACCTGTGAGTGAGAGAGTCAGGGAGATGCTCATTATGTATTTCTTATAAATTGCACTGTGTAACTCATCAGGCACTATTTGATACAACATTGAAATGCAGATGAAAAACTTAACTGTCCTACTTTTTTCTGCTAAAGCACAATCCCCAGGCCTCCAGAGCTGTGAGTAGAGTGTAATTCATGGTACACCCCTCACACTGGAAGTGGTTGTGGCGGGTGTCCACAGTAGAGGTGCAGTTTTAGTGTACTGTCCTTTTTTAAAAAAATTTTTTTAAAGATTTTATTTATTTGACATAGAGATTACAAGCAGGCAGAGAGGCAGGCAGAGAGAGAGGAGGAAGCAGACTCCCTGCTGAGCAGAGAGCCCGATGCAGGCCTTGATCCCAGGACCCTGAGATCAGGACCTGAGCCGAAGGCAGAGGCTTAACCCACTGAGCCACCCAGGCACCCTGTACTGTCCTTCTTGAATGGTGTCTCTCACGTTCATAGTTCTCTTAATATTCTAATCAGATTTTTGTCTTGATCTTTCTTAGGTACTGGTATCTCGGGCCTCTAAAAACCAAAGCAGCTCACTTCTTCAGCACTCTTAAGGTACATGCAATTTACAGTGTAGAAATTTGCCCTGTGTTATTTTTTTGTTACTCTGTGATGTGTGAATTTCGATTTTTAAGAATTCCCTGCTACAGATATATATGACATGTTCCAAATGGGGGATATTTACTTAGAAACGAATGCAGGAAGCATTCTTGTTAGATAAGCCATCTCCTGTCATCTGCCAGCTCATTCCTTCCCTTACCAAACTCATACTTAATTTCTCTTTGATATTCCACATCCTTTTGCTGATTTATTCACTCACTCTTGCCAGACAGACCTGGAGTGGAATGTCCTATATCTCATCAATTATTTGTAAGGGGATCTACATTAGTATCTGGAAATGAATTGAAGATTTGCATCCAAATGTATGTAGTTGAGCAGGCTTGTGTATAATAGAGTAGGTTTCAAACTGTGTTAGCAAAATAAGGGCAGTAGTCACTGTCTTGGACGTACAAATAGAGACTATTTCCAGTGTCAGAGAACATTCCATCGGGGGCTGTTACTATAGCTTGTCCATTGAAAAATGCTGGCCAGAGAAAAGCTGAATGGTGTAGATGAATGAAAATGCTAATAGCAACGTCATCCTTATCTGTGAATGACATCCTGTGTTCAGCTTTTACGCAAATCAAAGCAGTATATTCAAAAGTTGGCAGGTCAATCTGAAAATTGGCAGATGAAGTTTGTAGTGAAAATATTGATTCTAATGTTAATATTCAGAGCATCAGGTGTTTTTCTAATTATAAGAGTGATGCATGTCCATTGCAAAACATTTGGAAGACATAGCTCCCTTTACCTTCTAAATAAGTTCTTGTTGTGTTAAATGTAAAAAATAAAACCCCTAAGTACTGGGGGTGGCCAGTTTACATAATTATGAACATGAACTTGGAGGGCAATGCCTTTCTACACTGAAGGCAGACCGTTTTAGTAAAATGCATCGTTATTCTTGCTTAAGAGAATAATTTCAGTGGTGGAGTGGGAGTGCAGTTAGGGAGACTAGAGTAGCTGCCTATTTCGTTGTCAAGTCAGGGAGAATGTAAACTTTTTCCAGCATTTCTTCAGCAAACGGTTATTAAATATCTGGTGTGGCCAGTCCTGCTATCTGCTTGGAATACAAAGTCAAGTAAGGCAGGTTTCCTGCCCTCAAAGAGGATCCACATTTGGGGAGTGTGAGTGACTGGCAAATCAGGGGGAGTGGCAAGTGTACACTGGGAGAGTGTATGGAAAGATAAGGTGGGAGCAGGCGGGGGCGGTGGTAGGGGGGCATTCACATCTGACTCAGAGGCCGGGGCGGGGAACACTTTTACTCAAGTTTGAATGTACACAGGACTAGATAAAGGGCATTCTGAGTGGGGGATCCAGGACGTGCGTAGTGGCTGTGATTTCACGTGGCCAGGCAACAGAATGGCAGGAAGGGAGGTTTGAGGGGTGGGAGGGGAGCTAGTGGCCAGTTGGGATGTGGCAGCTGACTTTCATCACAAAAGCACTGGGGAGTTACTGAGTCTAAGCAGGGAAGAGACATGAGCAGATCTGCATTTTAGAAAAGTTGTTTGTCAACAGTGTAGATAAGAGATTGCTTGTGGGCTGTTAAGGCAGGAACACCGGGTAGAAGATTGTTCAAGTAAGCCAGGGAGGAAGTGATGAGGTCCATCCAGATGAGTTTGCCGACTAGAGTTTCCCAAGAACACTGACAGTATTCGAGTAGGATCATGTGTGTGAAGAAAGATGAAATTTTCAGTTTGGCACAAGGCACAGACAGGCTGGGGATAGCCCAGAGGAATGGGAGCGTTTGAAGAGCATAGAGCTGCCCACGAAGCCCGAGGGGAAGGGGAGGTCCTGTGAGAGTCTCCGTGAGAGACACACACTAGCCAGCAGGAGCTAAAGCGTCACGAAGCCACAGCACAGAGTCTAAGTCAGGACCGGAAGGTGTCCCCTGCACTCGGCAGCCTCTGAAGGTTTGCTCGACTCCCAGGTGGAGGGTGAGCCCCATCGACGGAAGTTAGGGAGTAAAGGGAGGTAAAGAAGCACAGACGGCAGGGCTGGGCCGCTCCATCAAGAAGCCTCACTTTGAATGGAAGGGGATGGAAAGGGCAAAAGCTAGTGAGAAATATGAGCCCTGCAGAGTGTTGTTTTGATTGACTGGAGAGAGAGCCGGGTTGTTCTACCCTGAAACAAGAAGAAAGGAAAGAGGTGAAAGACAAGGAGACACAGAGCAAGACTGGTTGGCAAAGCCCACTCGCAGGTCAGAGGGCGTGGGGCCCATGGTCAGCCTTGGACAAAGGAAGGGATGCCTTTTTCCTTGAGAAAGGAGAGAAAAAGAGCAAAGGTCCAGGTGCAAACAAATTTGTAGGGTGTTAGGCAATTCTCACTGATGTCCTGGTAGTCTCACTGAAGCTGGGAAGCAAGGTGATCTGTTGGAACAATGAGGTGGGTGGTAGTGGGGGGGGCGGATTTGAAGAGAGATGAAAATAGGGAGGATTATCGAGTGGCATTGAGGACCCGAGACCAAGAATTTGTTGTGGCACAAGAGTACTTACTGAGGGTATTGGAGCCTCGATGTGCAGGTGCGGTAGGTATGCCGGGACTGATCCGGAATAGGGACCTTTCAGGGCACCTGCGATGCAACACCGAAGACACAGGAGGACCAACAGTGGTGGCAAAGAGGGTGACTTAAAGTAATCAGCTGTTGACGAGGCACTGAGGGAAAATGTTGTGGTCAGGGACAGGAATTCTCAATGAGACTGGAATTTTGGTGTGGGGTTGGATTTTCAGGGGCCAAAAAATAACACACCTCTCTTCCTCTTCTGAGTTTGAACCAAGTTATGAAAGCAAATGCAGGAAACAGGCAGATGGAGATCAAAATACCAGCTTTATAGATTCCGCAGGAGGAGAGGGCGTAGCTTAGATAATGCGGCACAGTCAGATTTCCAGATGCTCCAAACTGAATTCATCCCCTTAAAATGCCTCCTTTAGGGCAGACACTACCGTAGGAAGCCAGCCGCCTCAGGAAGCAGTGAATCCCCAGGACACCCACTTTCAGGGGGAGAGAGAGAGGGAGGGAGTGAGAGAGAGCCAGAATTGTTACTCCTTTGTCATTCACTGCATGGACACCTGAGAACAGGGGAGTGGGTCACCCTGAGAGACATATTGAACACAAAAGAATCAGTCATAAGAAAAGAATATGGGACATGTTTGGGGAGTAGGATATCAAGTATTTATTTATTTTAAAAGATTCTATGTATTTATTTGTCAGAGAGAGAGCAGAAGCACAGACAGCTGCAGACAGAGGCAGGGAGAGAAGCAGGCTCCCCGCTGAGCAAGGAGCCAGATGCAGGACTGGATCCCAGGACCCCTGGGATCATGACCCAAGCCAAAGGCAGACGCCTAAGCAACTGAGCCACCTAGGCATCCTGGATGTCAAGCTTTGAGGTTGACAGGATGGAATAGTTCTGGGTAACACGAGGGACCTGGGTGTGGCTGTGGAAGCGGGGGGCTGGGGAGGTTAAGAGGACATCAGGGGCTCAGCGACTGGGGGGGTTAAGAGGACATCAGGGGCTCAGCGACTGGGGCGGTGTTTTAATTATTCCTGTGGACATTGACTAGACTGGATTGGGTGTCAGGAAGTAGAAGACAGACAGTCTAGAGTCTGAGAATGATGGTCTTTGAAGCCTTGGCTGGATCACGAGGCTAGCCTAAGCCACGGTGGGCTCCGAGTGGAATAGGGTTCCGGAAGGGAAGAAGATACTTGATGCATTTCATTTTTGTGTCACCATCTGTAAACCAAAAAAATTTATTATGGGATGATTCTCTTTCCATCGTACTGGTTTTTTGTTTTGTTTTGTTTTTTGACAAGTACAAACAGTGTTTGTTAGCCCAGTTGGACTTTTTTGCTCTGTGTGTGTGAGAGCAGTGAGGCAGCCGTCACTGAGTTCATGGTTTTCAAGATTGGCCTTCGGTAGGAAAAGAAAGCTTAAGGATTCCGTGCTTCAAAATAGAGCTGATTCCATTCAGTGAGGTGATTAATTTACTTTCAGGCAGGCATAGGTAGATTACTGACCTTTGCAGAGTTCCTCCCTGAGTTTGGACTTGGGTGTTCATGACAAGTTTTTCTTTCTTCACATTAAAAGGAGTGGCCTCAGACACATCAAGCGTCTATCTCGTACACGGGACCTACAGAGAGACCTCCCAGTGCAGCAGAAGAGACCCCTCCTCGGCCCTCTTTGTACAGGAGAATATTACGCAGGCTCGCGTCCTACTGGGCACAGCCGCAGGATGGTGAGCCGCATGCTGGGTGCAGGGCCCTGGGCGGTTCGGACTGCCAAACACCGTCCCCAGATCTGTGTGAGCCACTTGCCTCATGCAGGACAAGCCTTTTAAGGGTCACTGTGCCACAGAGCAGGACCCTACCCAGCACTGTCCCATGCATGGGAAAAGCCTGCATCGTTGGTGACAGACCATGGCTCCCTCTTACTATCACAAATCCTTATGTTACTGCGGCTGCTCTGGCAGGGATGTTTGGGTATAGAGGCTGCATTCTGAGCCTGGCTCCTCATCCTGTGTGTAAGAAACTACGAAATAAATAAAACTAAGGCAGAGAGTCCACGGGTGGGCTTGGGTGGCCAAGCTGAGCACCGGGAGCTCACTGTGAGGGGGAGTGGGGAAATGTTAGTGGAAGAAACTGACCTGAATCTAACCCCCCACACAGCCCTTTCCCAAGAGGGGAGCCCCAAGGTCTGGCAAGAAGTGCAGCTGTCCACCATCGAGCTGTCCATCACGACGCGGAACAGTCACCTTGACCTGACGGTGAGCGGCCTTTTTACTGTCAAAGCCTTTGGTGTCCAGGAAGAGTGACAAAGGCTACCTGCTCTTCCCCCTAAGTGGGTATTTTTATTTTTAGCCTTTTTGGGGAGAGAAGAAAGATCGGGGAAAGAGGGTATGGTGTGGTTTTGAGGAATAATAGCAATGGGAAGAAACAGTGGAATAAGCCGGTAGCTGCAAGCTTGGCGGGCTCTGAGCTGGTGTTCTGGGCCCTGCTTAGTAGCAACCAGGCTTTCTGAGACTTGAGAGCAGGAGGGAGAACTTTCGAAATGAAAAGTTAGCCTGCTCCCTTTGTCTCAGGAATAAAACATTGTGGAACTTTTACTTGAGTGAATACCATTATTTTTGTGAGCATATTAAATATGTGGAGTTAAGTCCTTAGGAGAAAAAAATCACACGTACTCATATGTAGAGTCCACTGTGCCGACACGCACAGTCCAGTACCGTGACTGCTAGACCCGTGGCTGTTTGAATTAAATAAAATCTAACCCTCACTTCAGGTGCCCGTTAGCCGTATGTGGCGAGGAGCTGTCACACTGGAAAGGCAGATAAAAATATTGCCGTCAGTGCAGAAAGTTCTAGATGGTGCACCTGTTGACGAGATACTCAAAAAATGTTGAAACAGTTTGACAAGCTGGTCTGCCACATATTTTTGTTTAGGTGGCAAACTAAGAATTGACGTTACATTTTTAAATGGTTGTGAGAAAATCAAAAGAATATTTTGTGATATGCAGAAAGCATATGAAATCCAAGTTTCAATATCCATAAGAAAAGCTTCATTGCAGCAGCCACGTCTGGAACCGGCGCGTGGACTTGAACGTGGCGGTGGATGTACGCATGTGGCCGGGCGTGCGACCCTGACGTTAGTGGAGTAGCAAGTTGTTTTCTAATTAGAAATGTAACACATGTCCTTTGTATAACATGTGGGTGACACAGCTTCCTTCACCTTCTAAATTCTGGTTGGATTAAAGAGTTAAATGAGGAAGATCATGAAGCACTAGAGTGAAATCGAGGTGATTATCCATAAACTTGGGGAGGACCAGGCCTTTCTTAGCATGGAATCTAAGACAAAAATCGTATTGATGCATTTGTCTACTTATAATCGAAGAACCTATAAACAAAATTTTTAATGACCAATTGAGAAAAAGAACGTGATGGAGCAGGAGTTGATAGCGTTCCTTACAACAAACTCTTAAGAAATAGGCAGAGGACTCCTCTAAGTAACAGGCACAGGACAAGAATAGAAATTCACAAAGGAAATAAACTTGGAGAAATAGCTTCTATTTGCTGAGTACGTACTATCTGCCAGGCACTGCCCTGAGAATTTTACACAGTGTCAACTCATGTAATTCCTGTAACTACATTACCAGGAAGATGTAACTTTAATACGCTTGTAATAGGTCAGGAAACAGAAAAAGTGCTTCAAATCAAAGAAATGCAAATTAAAATAACAACCAAATGTCCTAAATGAAGCATGCTAGTGTGTGCCATGTTGGTGTACGTGGGGAAATGGGTACTTATGCATTTCTGCTGGATCTGTAAATCAGAACACCCTTTCTTGGTGTCTTGCTGGTCTCTCTGAAGCATCTAACACAGACTTACTGGGGCCGAGGGTGTGCTTCTATTTCTAGGAATGTCTCCTACAGGAATAATCAGATGCATACGCATATACAGTGTAGCCATTCCCGTATTTCTTACGTAATGGAATTCTGAAAAGACTGGTGAAAATGGAGGTATTAAGGCTGAAAAAAAAATAGATTCTATTCCAGAGCAATTTCAAAAAGAAGATAAAATTTCTAATTATGTATTGCTTTTATACTCAATCTCCGATAACAGGTATTTCTAGTATTTTGTTCTTGCTCTTTAACATGGTTCTTTCCTTTGATGACGGAATCCCAGGGAATGGATGGAGTTGGGGCCAGGGTGTGATCGTGGCCCCAGATTAGCCACATGCAGAGTGCTGAGTGCTTTTTATCTCGGTGCCAATTATGACACCGTGAGATTCTGTGCTGCTTCTCATGAGGAGCAACACATTCATCTTCTGTTTCCAGACCTCTTTATAAAAATAAAAGCAAATGCAGTAAAATATTCAAAGACAATGAAGCTGCCATGTGATAGCTCCAAACTCATTTATCATTTAAAAAAGTGCATTCAGACTCAAAGAGGCTTTAAAGGGTGTGGAATCTGTGGAAATTAGGATCTCTTGTACGGCTCTGTTCACTGTATTTATAATAGCAAAATATGTGAAACAAATGAACCAGGGGACTGATTAAATCCATTCTGGTACATTTATTTAAGGTGTTCTCTATTTACTGACATGGAAAGATGTTCATCATGTATTGTTAAATGAAAAACCAGGCAGGTATGATATGCATCACGATTCTCTTTTTACTTTAAAAAGAAACACTTGCACTTATAATTGAGTTGTGTGAATGATGGAGGTAAGGCTCCAACTGTATTATCTTTGCCCAGAGAAAGCCAGTGGTCCAAGCACCGTTTCCTGAGCATCCTCTTCCTTTGTCCCGCAGCTGTAGTAAACTTGTTATCCCGTGAGAGCGGGTATAGACGGATGCGTCTGTGGGCTGTCTCTTCAGTTGCTCTGTTTGTCTGAACCCGTGTTAGTACCGTGCTTCTTTCGATTAACATCGCTTTATAATGAGTCCCCTCTATGTTTTTCTTCTTAAAGAGTCTTGTGGCTATTCTTGGCTCTTTGGCCTCTATAAATCCCATAAAAGCTTTATTTTATTAAGTTCCACATAAAAATCTGTTATATTGATCACAGGCTTACACCGAACTTGTAGATCAATTTGAGGAAAAATGACACTTCTCCAGTATTGACTCTTCTGTTGTATGAACGTGGCGTAGCTCTTCATTAGGCTGGTAATGCCTTTCAGGGAGGTTCTATAGTTCTAACATTTTGCCTTTTTCTGGATATATTCCTGGCTATCTTAATTTTTGAGGCTGTTGTAGATAGTATCCCTTAAAATTTCATTTTTTAATATTTGGTTCGCTAGACATGTAATTGATTTTTTTTTATATACTGATACTGAAATCAGCAACCTTATAACTAAATTCTAAGTTTATTTATGGAGTCCTTTGAATTTTGTATAGATTCAATCATATCAACTGCAAATAGTGCAAGTTTGGCTTTTCCTTTCAAATATTTAGCCTTCTAATCTTTTCTCTCACCCTTACTGCCTTGGCCAGGACCTCAGTCCAGTGCTCAGTAGTAGTGAGAGCAGGCATCCTTGTTGGACTCCTGATGGTTTCATTGTAGGGCACCTGGGCGGTTCACTGGGTTAAAGCACCTGCCTTTGGCTCAGATCATGATCCTGCACTGGGCTTCTTGCTCAGTGGCGAGCCTGCTTCTCCCTATGCCTGCTGCTCCCCGTCCTTGTGCTCGCTCTCTCTTTCTCTCTGACAAATAAATAAAACCTTTTAATTTAAAAAAAAAAAAAAAAAAAGGTTTCATTGCTAAGGTTTTGAGTTTGATGGGATATCCTTTATAAGGAAGTTCCCTTCTGTTCCTGTCTACGAAGTGTTTACCATGAATGAATATTTAATCAAGTTCTTTTCCAGCATCTTTGAGATAGTCTCATGTTAATCTGTCAATATCATACATTGATTTCTGTACTTGCACTGTTTGCAAGAAAGAAATGCTAAGACTTTTATGTATAACTTTCTACTTACCTTCTCCTTCCATCTTTGTGTGTCTGGCACTGAGCAGCTGCTCCTACCCCCCACCCTGGATGGCTATGCTCCGCCTAGTCTCCCCTGCCCCGGCTGTTGACCCCTGGCTGTTGACTGTAATTTCATGTGCTCTCTTGTTCAGGCCAGACCTCTTAGAGCCGCCCTCTCCCCCCACATCTAATCTTCGTGGAAGTGCTGGTGGCTTCACCTTCTAAATACCGCCAGCGCTTTACATGATTGCCTCTGCCAACTGCTCCAAGCCACCGCTGCCTTTTAGTTGGGTGATGGCAGTGGATTCCGGAGTGCCCCCCACCCACCTTCGTTCTCTAACTACAGCAGCTAGAGCGGTCTGTTGAAATGAAGCCAGATCACATTTTCTCTGCTTGGAATCTTCCAATGGCTCCTCATTTCACTCAGCCTCACTGCCTTGTAATGGTCCACGGACCAAACACCATCTGGTGTTTCTTGTGGTTTTTTCCTCTCATTTTACGAATAAACTCTCATATACTTCTAATATACTTATTTTCCGATATACTTTATAATTTACCATGTTTCTCTCTATATGTAATTTACTGTTTTTGTACTGATACCTTCTAACATGCTTCTAATATATCCTGTAATTCATTATTTCATTATGATTAGATTTTATTTTTTTGTTTATTCCCGTCACTCTCCCTAGTAGAAGATAAATTCTTGGTAAGCAGAAATACGTGGCTCTTTAGTTCACTGACGTAACACAAGCACCTGGACAAGTTTACGGTAGCTGACACTCAGTAAGTTGTTGCATAAAAGTTCAACTTAGAGCCAAGTCATCCTGTGTTCTGTAATTCCCGGATGAGAGAGAAAGCTGTGCTTCAGTAGTGCTCTCTAATCTTAGGCAAAGTCTGCTGCTTCCAGCAGCTCATGGATTATCCTGGGGAGACAGATTTTGAATCTATCCAAAAAGAAACAATATCTGTTTGAAGCAGTCACAGAAGTGTTGGTTCCGATTTAGAGAGAGCCTGGTTTGTATTGCTGGCTACTGACTGGGGGTGAACTGGGGGGAATGGCCCAAGAACCCAGTCTGGTTTTATAGCCACTGCCTTGGAGCTCAGTTCTTCTAGACCTTTTGGTGGATGGTAACGAGAAGTTTTTCAAATATCACCATGGCAGGAACGGACTGCTGGTCTTCACCTTGGGTTGCACATCAAAACTGCATGTAGCACATTTGAAAACAGACACTTGGGGGGCACCTGGGTGACTCATTTAAGCATCTGACTCTTGGTTTTGGTTCAGGTCTTGATCTTGTGGGTAGTGGAATCGAGCTGTGTCAGGCTTTGCGCCCAGCGGGGAGTCTGCTTGGAGTCTCTAACTCTTCCTCTCCCCTCACTTGCGTGTTCTCTCTTTTCCAAATAAATTTTTTAAAAAACCCCAACCCCCCCCACAATGCTGGGCTTTGCATACCAAAAAGCTGATCCTGCGGGTGTGGTGTGCTGCCGACGCACAGTGAGGCTGGAGGCTGGCCGGGGTAGATGGGCTGGAGCTGGACCCATGGGGAGGGGACGCCAGAGACCACGACAGCTGTGATGATTAGTATCAGAACGTCGCAAACCTCCTAGTCTGAGTTCTGACAGACCCATTTTTGTTTAGCTTATCTGGGTAGTAAAAAGCAGCCAACCAAGCAAGCAGTGATGAGGTGATGAGTTTTATGGTATGTGAATCATACTTCAGTAAGTCTTAATGTAAAAAAAAAAAAAAAAGTGTGTGTGTGTGTGTGTGTGTGTGTGTGTGTGTGTGTATATTCAGGATTAAGTTACTAAAAATGAAGTTCTCTGTATAATAAACAGCTTTAAAATATGAACCTCTGAGGCTAAAGGAGGATAACAGGCTTCATTAGCCAAAACTTAGAGTATTTTTTAAAAAAAGATTTTATTTATTTGACAGATCACAAGTAGGCAGAGAGGCAGGCAGAGAGAGAGGAGGAAGCAGGCTCCCCGCTGAGCAGAGAGCCCGATGCGGCCTAGATCCCAGGACCCTGAGGTCATGACCTGAGCCGAAGGCAGAGGCTTTAACCCACTGAGCCACCCAGGCGCCCCAAAACGTAGAGTATTAATGTTAGTCTTCTTGACCTTGTAGAGCAAAGAAGACTTTATGAACATCTGCATTGAACCTGACACTGTCAGCAAAGGAGACTTCATAACTATAGGGTAAGTGTGCTGGGTTTGTCGGAAACGCGAGCTGAGTAGTCGTTTGTGTTCTAGCACCTACTCTGCAGGATCCCTGTGAAGTCCAAGACCCAACAGAGGACTTGTGTGGTTTGGGGCCTGTGTAGGCTCTCTCCTTCAAGTGTTTGGGTTGACATGGAGAATGCACCTCTCCTACTTTGGCCGTCCCTGCTTATTTTGGGACAATCAGAGTGTGGGGAAGGCTGCCTTTCCAGGGAGATGAAGGATTCGTGGGAGCACGGCCCAGCGGCCGGAGCTTTGGCTTCACGGTCAGAGTTGCTGGCTACAAATCTTGGTCCCGCCACATCCTGGCCTCACGACTTACATCCTTTAACTTCTCTTGATTCTTTTCTCTGTGTATGGAATGGAATACTGTGATCACTTCTAACTACCTCAGGCTTGTTTCTGAGTCTCAAATGAAAGGATGTGTGGGAAAGTCTTCTCAGTGAAGTTCCTCACCCTATCGGTTACTAGTCCTGGCAGTCCACCTTGTCCTCCTTCCAGGGCAGTAATGGAAAACCTACAAAGATATGGAGTCTTTTGCACAATCTCCAGGCTTTTTCCCTTTTCTACTAGAATACATCCTCCAGCCCTTTCTGATTTTGAAGCCCGACCTCTGCCGGGGAGTTCTATTGGTGAAGAATGCTCTAAGCCCACCACTGGCCTCAGCAACCCCCCCCCCCCCCACGGGCCAACCGCTCCGCCCGGTGGTGGCCTGCTTTGTGTCAGAGCTCCCTCTTGTGACCACGTAAGGAGCAGACGTTGCTGCTGCCCCAGCCCGGTCTCCATGGCTACTCCATTATCCACACCAGCCGCACAATGTCTTTCATTGCTTTGTGGTTTTCTTGCCTTTGGTACAAATTCTTCAGATGCTGAAGAGCTGATTCTGCAGCCTTTGATTTCCTTGCTGTATCTGTAGTAGAAGGAAGAAAGGAAAAGCCTTTCCCTTCTCCTAGAGAGCTTCTAGAAGCCACACACTGTCTTAATTGAGAGTCTGGCCCACGGGGCCAGCTGTACTCAACTCTCCCTTATAATGCTGACATCCCAAAATAGAAAAACGGATTATGTTGCTCAGTGCAGGTGAAGTTCTGATGTTCTGCATCACTGCTGTCCTCTCCTTTGGCAGCGGGAACATGGTTTCCCTTGGTCTCTATAGGAAGTGAGATTAATGTCTGTTTCCTCTGGGTATTGGACTAGAACAATGTGAGGTTAGAAACTCTGAAGCTTCATATACTAAAGAATTAATGTTATCGTTTAATGATAAAGAACGGACTGATTTACTTGGATTAGCTTTTACTCTTTCCATTGACCATGACTGGCTCCCAAGGATATATGTGCATGAAGAGAGAGTGAGAGTGTGTGTGTGTGTGTGTGTGTGTGTGTGTGTGTGTGTAGTGTGACAGCTTTACTATAAGGTAGAGATAGTATGCTAAGCAGACTGTTAATATGACCATAGAGAATCATTAAGAACTGGTTGTTCATATATAAAAGAAATATCTACTTTAAAATAGACAATGTTTTCTCCTTCAAGTAATGATAGACTCACAAGTACCAAAGAACACAAGTTTAATACTTTCCCTACAAAAATTTAATTTTTAAATTTAGGATTTTTAATGACCCAAGACTTAGGGACAGGATCACTCAGTCTTTACACCCAGTTCTCTACTGCAAGTTAATTGTCTCACTCTAGAATGTATATCGTGCTGTAAGCAAGAATCACTGTGGAAAAGTTATTCACAAAACTCCACGGTTCAGCACAGCATGAGTCCCTCTGCTCAGGCTCAACAAAGAAACTCGCTGTGCTCTCGCATTCGCATGCCGCAGCCATTCCTGGTGTCCAATTGTGCTTTCTCCCGTACCCACAGAAGCAAGAAGGTGAGGGACCCTGAGCTGCGCACGGCCGGCACCGAGTGTCTCCAGGCCAGCCAGTGCACTCTGCTGCTTCCGGAGGTGAGCGGGGCTCCTGTCCCATGGCTTCGGGTTTGTTTTTGGCCCATCTTCCTTTCTGTGAACAGACCCTCATGTCTGGGTGCCTAGTATGGGCTGAGCACTTGGCCATGCTTTGGGTAATGTTAACTGATACTTGAAGAGATGAGAGGACCCCCTTTTGAGTCCAGGGCTGAGCTGGGGACTCCTGAAGACTTCTAGCATTTGTAAGCCACGGTTCTGTAAAGTGATCTTTACATCTCCTGAGCGTCCATTATGCAGAGGTTGTACTGTGTTATAAGAAACAGGGAATTCTCTAATTGGCAGATACTCATAGTGGATCCTACCTTTTTTCTTCATTCTTCCAATGATCTGGAAACTGTTTTTGGGATAGCACTGAATTTTCCTGTATTATAAAATGTCAAGCTTGGAATAACCTATTTAAGTGGGGGAAACGTCAGGAATGTAATCTAAATTATACAGTTATCCTCTGAGTCATACCTCAGGAAAAAGTTCCCACAGATGGCTCCTGGAGACTTGGGCCTGTTATCCTCTGGTATTTAGAAAGGGTCGTAGGTAAAATAGAAGCTGTGCCCCGCAGTGGGCAGCACTGAGCAAAGCCAGTGTGCAACTCCATGCATGAAGGAGGCAAGGTTTCATAGAATCTGTAACATTAGCCTTGCTGTACTTGAGGGATAGAGCTATTAAGTCCTAGCTAAGAACCATGAAAATAATTCGCAGACATCACGGCTTCCCTAAAATGAGGACTGAGAAGGTCTTGTAACATCATATGTTTATGAATATAGGCAGGACACCTGTATTTTAGTAAATGTTTTTAAATTATGGCCTTATTTCTCAAATCCCAGAATACTCTGGGAGGCAGTAGAAGCCACGCCCCCCCGCCCCCCCCATAAAGCAGATGGCAGGACTGGGATAGTTCCAGAACCAACCCCATGCCCATCTCAGGGTAAGTCCTTGGCAAGGACTCTGTTCTCTGTGGTGACTGGCTTTGGTGCTGCAGTGGTGCCAGACCCCCATCTTTTCTCTACAGGGAACGGGGGGCTCTTTCAGCATTGACAGCGAAGAGTATGAGGCGATGCCCGTGGAGGTGAAGCTGCTCCCCAGGAAGCTGCAGTTCTTCTGCGATCCCAGGAAGAGGGAACAGATGCTGCCCAACGCGGCCCCATGAGCCACCAAGGGAGGGAGCCGGCTGCCCCCACACTGCAGTTTAGGCCTCCGATGGGACCAGAGCCCTGTCCCCGCAGTGTTACCGCAGGATCCCAGGGCACCTCCATGGCAAGTACCCTGCCCTCTCGGCGCTTCCCCCCTACTGAGCTTCCTGCTAGCGCATGTTCGGCCTTAGCTGGGACCCCTGCTCCCTCCTCTGCGGAGGTTTGCGGGAGGCTGGGCCAGAGAGGCCACCTGCACGGGCAGGAAAAGGGTAAGACCTCGCTGGTCCCCACACGTGCAGCCACGGTCCGGGTCTCCCTGCCTGGCCTCGATCCTAGGATTTGAGGGGGTGTGGGTGCCTGTCTTCCCTGCTGCCATCCGTTTTCTAGGCTTCTCCATGGGTGCTGCTACTTTCTGAGCTCAGATTTGAATTCACCTTGTTTCAGTTCTACCCTCAATCCAACAACCCGGAAGATGTTTCCCTCTTCAGCCTCCGCTGAAAAACTGTAAAAGGCTAGTTTGTATTAACTGTGGGTTTGCATGAGAACCACCTGGGGTGCATGTTGAAAACCGACAGGCTTGGGGCCCTCCCCAAACGCTTCTACTCCAAGAGATCCCTCAACCTCACCTGTTCAGCATTGTAAAGCACAACACCCCACTATTACGCTCATGCACCCCCTAAACGTATTTTGAAAGATCATGTATCCCCTTTCTAGATATCAGCTTGAGTTGCCAAGGTATGTGTTTCCTGGTGTCATGTAAATATTATTTTAAAATAAAACTTGTATCACTTTTAAACATATTTGGTGCAATTTAAATGTAGAGTAATTTGATACTCTCCATTTATAAAAATAAACCAATAGGTTCTTTGGTATTTCCATTCCACTTTCAGCAAAGAATGCTATCATAATGTAATCTATTTTCAGGCCTGAAATTTTATCGCTTGCCCTATTCTCTTGCCAACAAAAATATAAATGGAAATAATTTTTTAGTGTTAACTCAGTACAGGATTAACTGTTATAATTACTGAAATGCAACTGATGAAAATACTGCCAATTTTTGATAATTAAACTAACACTTTATTAGAATACTCTCTACCCTAATGAGTCCAAGAATGTTATTTACAGTTAAAACAGGACTCAACACCATTTATATTCGTTTCGTTTATTATAGATCTAGGCACCTAAATTCGATGAGACCAAGAATTCTTATGTCATACAGCTCTTTGAACTTAATAGCTTGATTACATCTTCCTTTAGTTTGTTGAAAGAGAACTAGAAAGTACCTGATTTGCTAAGGATTTGTAAGCTGGGCTTTTTCATTCATTTTTAATACTGCCATCAGGATTTTCCTGTGGTTGGTTGCCCCTGAGGTTTCCATACTCCAGAGGGCAATGCCCGGAATGGATGAGCTCTGAGCCTTTCTTTTTATAAAGAGGGAGCATGGGGGTGAAGGGGGGAAATGGGAAGCAAAACTCACAGGCCTTGACCACAGGCTCATTCCCCAGGCAGATCAGCTTTCCGACCGTATGTACACCTGTATCCATGAATCCCTTGGAGGGTGAAGACCACGCTTTAAAGGATTATAAAGCAGCTATAAAAAGCATATGAAAAGATCACAAAAAACAAGGCTTACCTGTTCAGCTCCGTCTTCAGAGGTGTTAAAAGCTGTGCTTTGCCGCCTCAAACAGGGGTGGGGGGGTGGGGGTCCAACCCTGCAGGAGAAGGCGCAGCGCCGGAGCGGCCCGGCTTCTTCCTTGATCAGCTGGCCGCCAGCACGTGCGTTAGCCGTTCTGATCCACCCAGTGAAATCACAGGGCAGAAGATTGGGGAAGGATACTTAAGAGATTAATACTCTTTTTCCTTTTGAAATCCATAATTCCCTGGTGGGAATTTTGCCTTCTTGCTTCAGGCTATTTCCTTGAGAACATGTTTCCTTCTCATTTCCGGCCTTGTCGTGCCCTGGTCCTGGACAGTACAGCTCAGAGCGCCTCGGCAGCCCGGGCCCGAAGGCAGGTGTGGAGGAGAGCCCCGGCCACCTCCTGCCTGCAGAACCTTTTGCTAAGGCTTTACTCAAAAGCTAGGATGATTTCTACTAAAGCCCCAGCACGTTTTCCAGGACACAAGCCGTTGGCTGAGCCCCAGGGCTGGTCCGCACGCACAGCCGTACTTACACGTGCTGGTGCCTTCTTGACACACCGAAGCCCTTCCGTCAGTTCTCACCCCAGCCCTAGAAGTTAAGGGATGGCAGACGGGGGTCATGGACCTTGGAAAGGAGGAACCCAGCTTCGAACACAAGTGCCATCAACGTTAGGAATCTACCCTGTACTGCCATAAAAGAACTCCCCAAAAGGTTAAAAAGGAAGTAAAACTGGAGCGTGTGCATGGGTGGGTGGAGGGCTCGCTCTCTGGCATGGCGCAGTCAGGCCCAGCTCCGCTTCCCGCTACCCAGAGGCGGACCTCGGGCCCCACACTCACCGGCACGCTCCGTCGTCACTGGGACGTCCACGTGGGGTCCTGCTCCTCCACCGGGCCACCCCTCCTTCCTACCACAAACCCATCTCTCAGGCCAGAGAAGGACTGCGGCAGACACATTCATGTTAAAATTTGAATTTTAATTGTAAAAACTGTATTCTGTAAATATAGTTATAGCAACCTCTCAGCACGGACAGGATACACACAGACATTACCTACTGGGATTACAGAACGGAATCAGTTAAACGTTTACTCCTAGCTTCAGGCCTTTAAGAGTCTTACCATTTGAAACAGAACAACATACCTCTATGCACTAGTATTTAGGATAAAATGATCAACTGTCTTACTAATTTTATACTATGAGGTAAAGAATTTAAACAAAAATAGATTCAGTGTCTCCTATTGCTCTAAACTCTTACACTGGGATATTAATCAAAGTAGGGGCTTGACACATAAGGCGACAGGGAGGCTATGCTGATCCTAACTGGGGAAAAAGACAAAAACCATTTTTCCAAGGTTACAACTATTCTTTTTTCAGAAATGCTTTATATCCCAGACCTATAACAAAAAATTTTAGCCAACAAGCTTGGGTAGTTAGGACGTTAATTTTGCTTCCCTTTACTCTATACCCCTAAGGTCTCCTACCCAGTCTGTTCAAAAGCACAGAGTCTACACCCTTCCTAATGATGGTCTTTGTGGGCACCCTCTACAAACTATTCCTGATGCCACCATCAAAATTTTTGTCTACTTTTATCTTTGCTTGGTTTGGCCTAAGGAAGTTTGCACGCCAATATCAATGAAATATATTTGCAACCAGCTAACTCAGTGACCATTGTGTGGATTTTTCATTTTGTGGATCATCTCTAGCTAATTTCTAAGGCCCTAACCTATCCCTGTGTTCCCTACCTGTCCTCAAAAAAGCGGAGTAAATGTATCGTTAGTCTAAACTCGCATTCTACAACCAACGTAAATAATTCACACCTATCCTTCTACTATGGTAAGTAAATTTTCTGAATTTAGGTTATGTTACCGCTAATAGCCCATGTTAGGCTGGGCTTCTAGAATAACTCTAAAGGGCTTTATTTCCCCATCTTCATTTATAAACACTAGAAAATTCTCACTTCCTTTCTAAATGTGCAGTTGGATAACTGCCCCTATATTCCGGCTCCAGAAAAGAATTAAAGTGCCAGGTTATATAGCCACTCCACACTAGTAAGAGGTTCACTAATCAGCATGTTTACACGCTTTGTAGGAGAATTTTCCCTAAGGTCAGGGTCCGTGTCATCCTCCCCTGGACCGTCACATTCATCTAGAGAGTGTGGCTCAGACTTCATAGCAACGTCTTCTTATTCACGCTCAAAAACAAACAATAGAACGTTTATGGGGTCTCAGTTGCTTCCAAATTACAAAACTTCGAATCTCTTCAAGGCTTATAGTTTTCAAATCTCCATTTCAACATCTGCACACTCCATTCAGTACATAGTAATATTGATAGAAAAATAAACTCCCATTTCGTATAAGAAAAACATGAACTTAATTCACAGTTAGCCTTTCTCCCAACAGTCAGTGCCCTAGCAGCTCCTGGGAACAGAGGTATGTGAGTCTTACAGTGGAATCCCCAAAACTCACGACTCAGGAGTAAGAGGAGCCCTCGGCTCCTCCTCTTCCTCTACCTGAATCAGAAAAGCCTTTTCCTGAAACGGGAAGGGACAGGTCAGGCCAGCAGAGGGCAGCCTAGCAAGAGCCTTGCTACAGGGCATATGAAGTATGACCAAGGGGTGTGGGGAAGGGGGAGAGGGGGAGATCCTCAGGCTGGACCTCACAGATTCCCAGTGCACTAGTGAGGAACTGGACAAGGAGGTGATACGTTGGCCCCCATGTTCACTTTCTTGCCTGTTTCAGAACTGATATCCTAACGAAGCCAAGTTCACAGTCAAGCTGACCATTGCCTTACAATTTATTCAGCACCCTCCCACTCCCTTACCTCTGCAAGTCAGATCTGTCCAGGGATTTGGAGAAGGTATCTCAATCCATTCCCTGGGCTATACAGTTTTAGAAAAAAAAGGGGAAGAAAAAAAAAAAAAAAAAAAAAAAACGGTCCCTGAGGTCCCTGCCTCTTCCCAGAGGGCTGCTGCCCTACCATTAAAAGTTTAATTCATGACTGCCCTTTCTAGAAGGTTCCCTCAAGGCCTCAGTTTAAAGGTTAATAATCTCATCTTTTTATTGTGTTGGAAGGGCTTTCAATGTATCAAGACTAACAGCAAGCTCATCCTCCTAGACACCAGAAGAACAACAGTGACTCAGCTATGATTTACCTTCACCTTAATCTTTCTGCTCAAATACCAGGTAGTTACGCTGACAAATGAGTCTGCATAGGTCTGTGCCCTGTGCTATCCCGAAAATTCCCATCTTGATGTTCATGGGGAACACAAGGTAAGTTCAAGATGCAAATTCTGGGCTCAATGATTTTGAGCCTGAGCCCGGTCCATGAATTCAGCACACATGCCCTGGCCAAACAGAAGAGCTCCCATGCTGGACGGAGCTATGGGGGGGCAGGTGCTTTCTAGTTCATGGCCGTCCTGATGGAAGACTGGACAAGGCCCCAGGTGGTGCCCTGGACAGACCTACACCAGGCCCAAGGAGTGCTTCCTGCCTGATTAAAGCCATCAGTAATGCTAAGCCAATTGTTTGGACCACACTTTTGGTTCTCGTAAGAAATCCTACTGTTTCTGACTCCTTCTGAAGAGACTCCTAAGCCAGAGCACACATGGACATTTTCTCCAAGGCTGAATATTACAATCTGCCAAACCTGCAGAACTGATTCCCGGCCCCATATAAGGCATCTTGCCACCTGGCCTTTACCGGACTCGATTCAGGAACGAAAGCAGCCCAGATGCCTGAAGTCAGTGCGCGGCTCGTGGCCTGGTGTTAGATCAGGCTTCAAGGTCTCAGAAGGACCATGCCAGCTGGGGGGCAGGGGGGTGTGTGGGATGAGGTTCCATGGTTGAGGGGGTAGAAGGTGGTTAGCGGTCAAGTTCCCGCACCCTAGGCTTCCAGCCCTGCTTCTGGAGTCCACGGCAAGAGTCCCTGCCCTTCCAGGGTTTATGGACCTACGAGGCAGGAAAGAAGGCTGCTGACCGCGTCTTCTGAACAAAAGCAGAAGGGTTTTACGGAAATCATTCAACAGTGGCAGAAGAGCAGGTCCGTGTGGCTTCTAGCTTCTGCTGTCACCACAGGGAGTCTGCCAGGACCTCCACCCCAGTTCCGCTCCTAGCGGAGGGGGCAGCAAAGGGTGCTGGGAGCGGCTGCTAACCGGACATAGTAGGGAGAAGGCAGGGGCATGGGAGCAGAGTCAGGGACCACGCAAGTCTTCAAAAGGTGACTTCAGAAACAAGAGGCTCCATATCAGAGTCCACGCAAGAGGCACTCAGGGGACGGTGAACAGTGACCAACGGGCATGGCGCTCAGCAAGCCAGAGGGGGTGTGGTGCCAGACTTCCAGGCCAGAACAAAGCTGCAAGGGAAGGACCGAGGCCTTGGGTTCTCTTAAAAGGGATCCCGAGTGGGTGGGGGTAAGTGTGCTGGGGTCAGCTGAGCCCAAGCTCGCTTGTACACTCCCCTTGGCACCCATCCCCCTGCCCCCTACCTGAGTGTGAGGGGACCGCACACAGAGGCCACACAGCCACCTCGAAGAGTGTGGGGCTGAAAGGAGCCCAGGGCCCCACCCACCATTCAAAGGAAAATACCAGAACCTCATTTTCACCTCATGACCTTTCCAGGAGCCCTTGTGAGCGCTGAGTTACAATGCCACAGAGACACAGGGTCTGCGTGCGGGAGGGCGCGGGTGCAGGGGGGCTCCAAGACAGTCATCTTCCAACAGACCCCTCAGGCCCCGAGGAAGAGGGCCTACGTGCACCGAGAGAACCCGACCTTTTCTGCCACCTACCCCTGCTTCTGACACACCACCTCCTAACTTCAAAAACCTCGAGCCTTCAGATGTCACGAGAAGCAACCATTATGCGACCCGGGGCAGAAAGGCCGCTCCTCTCCCAGAGACCAGAGAGGGCTGCTCTTCAAGGAAAGAGGTGGCGAAGCTTCTTTTGTAAACATGTATGTTATTGAAATGATGGCTAAACCCACACTGCGGAGCAGAAAAGAGTATTAGTTGTACAGGTTACATTTCAATGCCCAAAATTATTTATATATTTACATAAAAGATGTTACTTCGATTAACCAGTATGTATTTGCATTTGTACATGTGAATTTCTTTAGTCTTGAATCCCGTATCAAGGAGCTACAGTGAAAATATTTCTGAAGAAAGCAGTGAGCCCTAAGAAGCTAGTCTTGAGATAAGACATGTGATCCATCCATTCGGAAGTTATTTCTCTGCTGTGTGTTAGGCTGGCTGGAACCCGGTCACAGACACGGATATGTGGATGGCTAGGCCAACGACACAGCCAGGCAAGAAGGTCGTAAGGGAAGAAACTGTCACCAACAACCCGGGAGCCCCAGTCAAAATCCTAAACTATGGCCAAAAAGACCTAACCTTTACCCACGAGAGCTGGCTTCCAACGACTACCGTCTCCTGGAAGCTGGTGTCCCTGGAATGCCCCGCCGAGGAGAAGAGGCAGGGAGCGACGGGAGTCTTTTCAGACCAGAACATGCCAGGGGAAGGCGCGTGAACTCGTCACGGACACTCGGGGGTTCCAACCACTTCCCTGGGAGAAGGCACTGTCAAATTCGCTCTCTTGACACACGTGTTGGTCTCTGGCCCCAACTGCTTAGCTCAAGGAATGTCATCTCTGTGTGAAATTTGTGAGGGTTCCACACTGCTACACAGTCTTGCTCCAAACTCCGAGTAACCAGCTCCGATCCCTGCTTGAGTACGGAATCCAGCCAGTCTCGGTTTTGAGCCAGAGGCTCTGCTGTGCCTTGTCCAGAGAACTCTCGGAGGGGGCAACATCTCCGCTATCCCTTCTGAACCCCAACTGCTCTGCCTTTGCTGGCAACACACATTACTTTTTAAAAATACCTAAATTACCCCAAGAGGATAGTTAGCCCTTCCAAGAAACTACATAGTACAGCGAATTTGCTCACCAGGGCCATCCCCAGGCAAGGGGGATGCCGGGAAAAGAGGGGTGTCACACGGAGTGGCCGCCATCACTTCACTCTGAGGAAAGCGTCTCAAGGCTTCATTCTGCAGTTTTACTTTCTAGCTGGCTGGAAACCTCTTCCTGTCATTCTGTCCTTAGAGAAGCTCATCCTTAGTGACAGAAACATCCTTTGGTTCCTCTCTGAGGTCCCTACTCACATGAACAGAGAGGACACAGATCTGCCCCAGTGAACAGGAAAAGGGACCTGATCCCGACACTGGACTCCCGGAACGGAGAAAAACCTTGAAGGGTCACGGGGTCTAGCTTCCACCTCCGGGAGATGCACATCATGGCCACATGGACAGCTCTCCCATCCTCCAGCACCTCAGGGGAGGAAAACCACGGAGACTTTCTCAGTAGTCCACCCCAGTGTTTCCAGAGCTCAGCCTGCTCCTGGCGACAGATGGCCCGCGCCACATCCCCTCACGTCACTCAACAAGCAGATGAGAATCTGCTGTGATAACCAAACCAGGCAGCAGTTCTGGGACAAAGTGGTAGATTCCAACATCGTACCAAAGCAGGACATAAAATCAAGGTGGTTTTGTCTAAGGAGGAAGGGAAGAAAGGAGACTGCAAAAATCACATTTGTTGGAAAGTAGAAACCATAATCCCTTGCATCAACTTAATAAAAAATGAGGTCTTCCGGGGCCCAGCGTGAAATCCCCGCGAGAGAGGCTCACCAGCCTTGGCTCACTCCTCCTACGGGCAACAGGGGTTGTCGATGACCAACATGACGTCGATGCCGTAGGCCTCCAGCAGGTCCATCAGAAAGCTCCGGTCTCCTTGGGGGTCTAGACCCATGCCGCGGGCATGCTCAGCAGTCAGAGTCTTATCCTGACTGGCGGACACCTCCAGCAAAGTCTGAAATATCCGGTTGTTTTGCTCTAAGAAAAACCTGCATTCACCACAGAAGACACAGGCGGGGGGGGGGGGGGGCAGAAAAAAACAAAAGAAGTCACCCAGTAACCCACACACGATGAACCGAGACTACATTGCTTTAAGATGCTTTTAAATGGTTTCAAATGCAGAAATATCCCTGAAAATAAGGAAATAGGATCAAGGTTCCAGGGCTGACACTAGGTTTAGCGAAGAAACCATGGACATTAATAACAGTATGGTTGGCAAAGTCTGAACCCGTGATGACCCGAATGCCAAACCCAACCTTCCTGTGGAAGGTTACACAGGTGCTGTGTTTTCATATACTGTGTTCCTCTGTTTCCTAGTCATAAGGGGAAGGAAAGACAAGACCCCCAAACCCCCTGATGATGCAGTTCTGAGGTCAAGACTGAACGTGAGAAACTAAAATTCACCTTCAAAACCCCAGGACGGACCGCTGAAGCCAGCATCAAGGGCCAGCCTTGGTGGGGACAGAGCAGGGCCCTGGAATGGCCTCCACTCTGAGCGCCCCCAGCCTGATCCCCAGGAGCCTGAGTCACCGCAGAGCATGCTGGGCTGCCGCCACCGTGCACACAGCTCGGCCTCAGGAGCTGGGGCAGGCCTGGACAGGTCTCAGAGCCAGCAAAGCTGGGAGAAAGGGGTGACAGGGACCCAGAAGCTGTAGGCACCACTACCGCCATAGCTCCCCATCATCCTTGGGTATTTGTTTTCCTTTGATTAGCTTTTTTTTTTGGTGGTGGTGGTGGGGTGGTGGGATTATACACACAGCCTGATTTGAACGTCATGGGTTTGTGGTACTACATAAACATATGAGCCATTTGCAGAAAAGGCGTTCACTACCCCGACTTTTTAGCTGTATGGCACAGGGCGCTCAGGTTCAGCAAAGGCTCCTGGGGCCCCAAGCAGCTCTCGATGCTCAGAAATTTCAGATGAAGCAGAATGTGTCACACTTTGATGACACTGAGGGCTCTCTGCCCAATTCCAAACACTGTCGCATGTCACCATCATGGAAGGACTGGAAAGTACACTTCATCAGAACCAAAGCATCACACTTCTGTTAAAATGTCAATGTGAAGTTTTTGACCTCTGAGTCAGGCACGGTCAGCTGCAAGGGCCCGTCCTCGTCCCCACCCCAGGACACCGGGAGGGAAGACCGAACAGGGAGCTGGGAGAACGGTTTCTGTTTCAAGCACTGTTCTGTCCTTGCTGAGTGCCGCTTCACACAGCTGCTCACACATGAGACAAATGCCATGAGGTGTACAGACCACGGCTCCTGCCCGACCACCAACACATCTGGGAGAAAGAGCTTTCACTGGGTTCTGAAGTCCAAATTTCTGATTACCCCATAAAACTGAATGTAAGAAATGGCTTTATTTGAAAGAGGCAATGGAGGAGAAGCCTGAGTTCTGAGGGACAGATGCTTCTATGCAGTGGACATCGGCAGGGAATGCCCAAAGAAAGGACACATGGGGACTCCCATTTTCTCTGAACTTCCTGGCTTCTTTCCTTAACTTCTCCGGGGGTTCTCCCGATGGCATCTCAGGGCTCATGGTGGACACCATAAGGAGCCCAGCTTTCAGCGGACCTGGCCACAGTGAAGGACATCCCTGGGCTGCCCAGTATGACAGGGGAGGGGTTCGAGGCCCAAAGTGGTTGGTGTTGTGGGATCCTCAGGGAAACCCCACACGTGCCGCCCGGGCTGACTTACAGCACAAAGAGGTCCTCCTCACAAGGGTTGTAGTCTTCTTCCACTTCCTGGTGGTACAGCAGCACCTGCCTGTGGGGAGGGAGGCCGCCATCATGCTCCGGTGCCACTACAGGACCCCAACACCGGCCAGCTCATCGGTCAGGCCCCTGCATGGGCCATCCCCGCCCCTGCTCCCCCAGGAACAGCAGCCCCAGCCCCCAGGGTGCACGGCCAGTCCCGGCCACGAGTAATCTCAGGCAAGTGGTGATCTTTCTTAAAGGCCCATCGCACAGGGATGATGGTGAGGATGTTATTGATTTCACCACTAATATCACACGAGGCCATTCATGTCACAGGAGAACCAACTTCTGGCAATTATGTGAGATAACGCATGGGCACGTGGGCAATGCCAGGTTCACCGGGGGCTCTCCCATGGGGTCGCCCGGGTTCCGAAGTCCAACATAAGGAAGTCACCCCACGCGGACGTGCCATGCTACGCACCACGGGGCAGGAGTGGACAGGACCGGCTTCACAGACAGACCCCCGCCATCCTGAGGGGGGCAGCACCCCGGAGCGCCCTCCGCCAGGTGCGTGCAGGCCTCAGGCGCCCCCAACCCCGCGCAGGCCCCGGGCTCCCGCCACCTCTGCTCGTTGAGCCGCCGGTACTTCTCGCGGTCGGCACTGTTGATCTTCAGCAAGGGCTGCAGGTGGTCGTGGTGCGTCTTCACGTTCTGGTTATCCACATAGACATCATAGAGCTCCCGCTTCTCCTCGAAGATCTTCTCTGTGGTGCCTGGGACAGCCAAGTTCAGGGTCTGGGAACCTGGGGGCTGACCCCGAAATAACCCGCCCGGCCCCACAAGGAAATGGGGGGGGGTGGCCTGGGAACCCTGCATCTGTGAGGAGGAGGGCCCCTGGGGAGCCGGAAGGGCAGAGCCTGGCTTCTGGCGGAGCTGTCGTAGGGACTCGGGCCAAGGATGTGGGGGCAGGCCGCGCGGAGGGCCCCGTACTCACAGGCCACGTAGGACACCTCTACCTCCAGGCTCTCGATGTCAGCCACGTTCACATAGAAGAAAGGCTTGGACTCAGGAATGGTGCCCCCGATGCCAGGCAGGGAGACGTTGGCCAGACAGCAGCAGCAGTACACTGTGGGCCGGGGAGGGAGGCAGGAAGAGTGTGCCCCTGCGCCCCGCAGCCGGCTGGCTGCCCGCTCCCGACTCTGTCCTAGAACCTGAGCCACCACGGGGCTCTGGCATTCTGAGGGGATGGGGCAGGGGCACAGCTTTCGGGTCCCACAGCGGAATGTGATGTCAACGGACACCAACGAGGCCTTACCACAACCAACAGACAGTTTCTAACCTTCACCTCACCAGGTCTTGCTTAGGATCTGGTGCTACTGACCCCTTTCTCATAACTCCTGGCTGTGGTAACCCCCACATCTCCCAGCTCCCTCCCCTTTTCTGAGCCCCAGCTCAGCCACCTCTGTCGTCCCCTCCCTTGCTTCGCTTCTTGTGCCTGCCTCAGCTCCCCTCACTCTCGCTCTTCCCGAGGGACACTATCCATCCTGTGGTCACCGGCACCCTGTAGGCCACTGTCAAATCGTCCAGCCCGACTTTCCCCCAAGTCCTGACCCAACCGTGCTGGTGCCTGGTGTCCTCCTCATATACCAGGCCAACCCTATCACTCCACCCCCTCGACTGCTCCTGACCCTCCATCTGGTGGCCCCACCATCCTTGTCATCCTAGACCTTCCTCCCATTACCTCACACACATCAGAACCGTACAACACAAGTCACTCACGTCTGCCAGGTCTACCTCCTCAGGGTGTCAGAATCCATCTTCCCATCTCTTCTCTCTCACCAGACTACGGATGCCTTCCCCCACCCCATCTGCTCTGCCACCACAGCCCATCTAGAATACAAGTTAAACCCTGGCATTCCCAGGCTGAAAACCTGGGACCCTCTTGGGACAGCCCAAACTCTTCTGAACTTGGTCAACAATGCAAAGACTCAAGCAGCTTCTGCTCCAGGAAATCTAGGGAAGAAAACCCAACGTTGGCTTCTAGTTACCTCTGTAGCATACGACACCCACAGGAGGGGGAGAAAATATCAAAATGCGCTTTCGAAGTAAGGCAAATTTCCAAAGGATGAGGATCTGTTCTCCAAAGAACTTGATAAACTGAGACATGCAGCCGGCTGGGTGTGTGATCTGAAAAAAATAAATGAAAGAGAGAAGCTTATTCAAAATGTGAAAAGCGACTCAGTACAGCTGTGCTGAGCACCTACCCTCCACCCCACAAACTCCAACAGAGGCACTGAGGGATGGCTACCTCCACATCAAATGGTATTATTCACTCTAAAGTCTCACTTTCAAATGAGATTTCGATACTCTGAAGAGTATGAATGAAATGAAGTCTGAGTTTAGGGATCATGAAGTATTTTACTCCGGAGAGAGGGGCGCACAAGCTGAAGGTAACTTTTGAAAAGCCAGAAAGAAAAGCTTCTGAATTGACAGTATAGCCTCAGTGAGGTCAACCAACGCAAAACCATTACTGAGCCCTGGCCAGGGTGAGGTGATGAGCTCGCCCAGCGTACGGGACGCGCTACTGTGGGAAGTGAGTGTCTGTGCAGGTCATGGGTAGGAGGACCTCACGGGCCCCTCGCTCAATAACTGCTGCCTCTTCCTCCCTGCCAAGTGCAAGGAGCCTGTCGCCCCCGAAAGCTACCCTTAGGAACCTGAGCTGGGAAGACCACAGGAGCTCTGACCCCAGAAAAATTCAGTTCCAATCCCAGCTCTGCCATTTACTAATGGGAGGACTAGGGGAAGTTACCGAACATTTCCTGTTCACTCTCCTGATCTGTGAAATGCGGAGACCATCCCATCCCTCACATGGCTCTCAGGACTATCCGAGGAAAAAAACACATGAAATGCTCAGCACATAGGTGCTGATGAAACAGGAAATCTTTGAGCTCTGTCCCTCAGGAGTGCTTTGAAAGGTCACTTCCTGGCTTGTGTCAGAAGCAGTAGCGCTCACCATCCACTGGGGGCGCTGGCGAGAGCACTCCTGAGGAGCTGCACCCACAAAGAGGCAGGTGGGGGGCTTGCGGACTGGTAACCCTGAGGACCCGCCACATGAGCCACCCTTTCCGGGACAGCACTGCCCCCACACCTCGCCTCTGCTGAGGGTCCCTGTCCAGCCTGTGCCCACCCCTCTCCCTGGTCTCCAGCAGGGGAGGCGCTGAATCACCAGGTCTGGTCGGATTCCTCCAACCCCAACCTTTCACAGAAGTACAAAGGCAACGAGACAGCAACAGGAGCCCAGGTCCCTTCGGGTCCCTCCCAGCCTCCCCTCTGGGGATCCTTAAGCCCTGAGCATGCTCTTCTGCACAAAGGCCTGGCACTGGTTTGCCCAAATGTGTCCTGGGCCCTAGGATCCCAGAATGAATGATCAATCCTTAACTCTGGTCTTATTTATTCATCCACTCATGGATGAACACACACAGATGCACTCACACAAGAAATATTTCTCACATGCCAACTTTGCGCCCAGTACTGTGCTAAGTAGGCTCAGCCCAACAATGAACTTTGGAAAGGCCCAGCCCTTGCCCCTTCAATAGTGTGGGGACTACTGGGAGAGGGAGATGCACAAGCGATCCAATCCCTGAGAGCTGACAGGAGGGGGCAGGGGCCGAAGGAGCACACGGGAGGTGCCCGACCCAATTCTCAGAGACAGGTGTGTCTCAGCTTGAACACGGAGGAGGAACTGGACTGTGTTCCTGGTAGAGGGATCGGTGTGTGCAAAGGCCCGGAGACAAGCGGCAACACGTCACTTCCTGGAAACTGTAGCTGAGGCACGAGGCCAGGGCTGTGCCGGGGCAACCATGGGAAGGCGTTACACTGAAGGATGTTTCTCCTGCTTTCACTTGAATCTATTTCCCAGGTCTGGGCCTCATTTTGCTGTAGCTTTTATAGGAAACTCAGGACTCTTCCTGAGTCACACAGCTCTCACCTTCACATTTTCCCTCTGGCCTTCTAAGGGACGTACTCAAGGTTTTCTTCACTTCCTAGCTGTGGCTGGTGACGCTTTGGGTCCTTGCCTCCCCTTACCTCCCCTCCATCCTGTACCCCCTCCCCCCGCCACCCTGGGATTCCATCCGTTCCTGGAGCTCAGCCCCAACTCTCTCTCCCACTTCCCCACTTCCCGAAGCGGGGTGTCTACCAAGCACCACCAGACCTGTCAGAAAGTCTGCGGGCCTTCCTTCCTCCCTTGCCAGGAAATTTTGTCTCTGCAACCATCTCAGATCTGACCCCAACTTTAAACACTTCCTTTAAACCTTTCTTCATAGGTGTGCTCGCTCTGTAAAAATTCACTGAGCTATCTAGGGGTTCTTTTTAACCTGTGGCTACAAAAGTTTATTTTCAAAAGAAAGCTTTATAGACATTTCTTTATATGTACGTATATGTGATATTCCATAAATGACCAGCGGGATCATATATATACCACTGTTTCGAGTGCTGTCATTTTTCTCCTGGTCCTTTCCTTTTTTACACATACACGCACTATCCCTCCATATCCTATCCCAGCCCCGGCTAATACATGTATTAGTAACTTAGTATGAACCTGAGCACTGCCCCACGCTGCTCTGTGCATGTCTGGACCTCTGTCCACACCTGAGACCGTGATTACAAGACAAAAGCACGATCGTATCACATATGGTTTTCTGCACTTTGCTATTCTCACCCAACAACACTTCCTGGTAGACCTTCCCCATCAACGATGTATGCTCTAATTCATTATCTATACTGGCTGTTTAATATATGGGGCATTCTCACTTTCGACCACTCTATACTCTGCTGACTCAAACATGCTTATATGGACATCATTACATTCTGGTGGTTTCTAAATACAGGGCAGATCCGAAGAAGCCAGCCAGCGAAAGCGAAGGGAATGTGTATTTTTAATAAATACTTACAAATTGTTTTGTAAAAAGATCATTCACATTTCCATCTGCAACCTATCCAAGTACTCTTGCCTCTGCATCAACCAGAGTCTGACATGTGTGTTCGTGAGCTGCCCTCAATGGAGCAAAAGCAGAAGGCAATTTTCCTTTCTCTCCCCTCTGTCCTTTCATGGCCGGGTGGGGGGAGGAATCCGGCGAACCCCCAGGTCCAATGCTGGTCACCTCCCTATGAGATAGCCCAGCAGCAATTTGGTCAGAGTCAGAAGTAGCAAGAACAAGATCAGGGTTCACTCCATAGAGATCTAGAATCGCTTTAATGACCGTTAATGAACATTTCTTAATTATCGCCTCTCAGGGCATGCCACCGTGCGGGGAAATCTTTAAGCGATGTTCCCTGGACTGCCATGGCACTTGGCTTCCTGCTATATTCCTCCCCTGGGAGGCAATGACTGGCGGCTGGAAGGCAGAAGGAAGGAAGAAGGAGCTCTTCTCAGTTTCTCACGCCTGCTAGTATTTCGCCAGCGGCAGAGGACATCTCTGACTCTGGCCTCCAGCTTCTCCCAGCAGCTCCAGCCAAGCCAGGCCCCCCAGAGGGTCCAGCATCAGCAGGTGCAGAGCGCCTAAGACACCTGACCACTGACGGGCTGCATGGGGCCCATCCTCAAGCCCCTGTAGTTTTGATGATGTCATCCCTCCCTCTGTTATCCCAGCCCTGGGAGGGTGCATACAGTAGGCAGCCTGTTAGAGGGCCCTCAGTGATCCCCACCTCCTGGTATTTGCAGCCTTATGTAATCTTCTCTCCCGAGTAACCTGCTTTAACCAACAGAAGACGGCAATGTCGTGGGGCTGTCCCTTCCCGTCAGGTTACAAAGGATTTTGATTTCCACCTTGCTAGGAGACTTTTTCACTTGCTGACTTTGATGAAGGAAGCCGCCACGTTGGAGAGACCAATCTGCTAGGGACTGAGGACAACAAAGAGACAGCGGTACTGAAGGCCTCAGTCCACTAGCCCTCAAGGAAACCAATCCTCCAACAACTGCACAGGCTCAGAAGTGGCTACATCCCCAGTAAAGCCTTCAGACAAGACCCTAGCCCTGGCTGATACCTTGACTCCGGTCCCATGGGAGACCATGGGCAGAGGACCCAGCCAAAGCATACCTGAATTCCTGGCTCACAGAAACTAAGAGATAATACATATGTATTAATTCAAATTTTGGGGTACTCTGTAATGCAGCAATAAGTAACAGAAGGTGGGAGCTGTCTATAAATACAAATACCTATACTCCCTCGCTCCCTTTTTGCTCCTTCAGCCTTCTAGTGCCTAGATTATGAATTCTCTGTATTAAAGTATCTTGGAGGGCACCCGGGTAGTTCAGTTGGTTAAGCGTCTGCCTTCAGCTCAGGTCATGATCCCAGAGTCCTGGGATCGAGTCCTGCATTGGGCTCCCCCTGTGGGGAGCCTGCTTCTCCCTCTCCTTCTACTTGCCACTCTCTTTGCTTGTGGTCTCTGTCAAATAAATAAATAAAATCTTTTTTTTTTTTTTTAAGATTTTATTTATTTGACAGAGAGAAACACAGCCAGAGAAGGAACACAAGCAAAGGGAGTGAGAGAAGGAGAAGCAGGCTTCCTGCCGAGCAAGGAGCCCAATGCGGAGCTCGATCCAGGGACTCCAGGATCATGACCTGAGCTGAAGGGAGATGCTTAATGACTGAGCCACCCAGGTGCCCCTAAATAAAATCTTAAAAAAAAAAAAATTAAGTATCTTGGAATATCTAACATAGTTTGCGTTTTCCCGGCAAGACCCTACCTGGTACTTATTGGGTTCAAATTCCATGGTCAATATTTATTTAAGGTTCTCTACAATTTGATTCCAGCCTACTTTTCCAATAGTTTCTCTCCTGGTCGGCTGACATGGAAATTCAATCCCAAACTACAGGCAGACCTCATCTTACTGGACTTCACTTTACTGGGCTTCGCAGATACTGCATTTTTTATAAATTGATAGCCCATGGCAACCTTGCACGGAGCAAGTCTATTGGTGTCGTTTTTCCAAAGGCAATTGCCCACATCGCATCTGTGTGTCACATTTTAGTAATTCTTACAATTTTTCAAAGCTTTCACTATTATTGGAGTGCCTGGGTGGCTCAGTTGGTTAAGCACCCAACCCTTGGCTTTGGCTCAGGTCATGATCTCAGGGTCACGTGAGATCAAGCCCCGTGTCAGGCTCCGTAATCAGCACAGAGTCTGAGATGACCTCTCCCGCTCCTCTCCCACTCATGCTCTCTAAAATAAATAAACCTTAAAATTTTTTTTCATTATTATTGTATTTGTGACGGTCATCTGTGATCAGTGATTACAACACATGGAAAGCACAGAAAATTAGTATTTTTGAGCAATAAAGTACTGTTTCATGAAGGTATGTGCATCATTTTGTTTTGTTTTGTTTTGTTTTTAGACACAGTGTTATTGCACACTTAAGAAACTACAGCGTAGTGTGAACATAGCTTTGGTCTGCACTGGGAAGCCAGACACTGCATCGGACTCACTGCCCCGAACCCGCGGCCCCTCTGTGCTGTGAACCCGTCTGTGCTTTCTCCCGCCCACATCTCCACAGGCGGGTGGGCAGAGGAGCGAGCACTAGCTTTGCCTCCAGCGTTGTGCTTCGACCCTGGCTCCACTCCCGCTAGCTGTAAGGCCTTAAGTGAGTCACTGAACCTTTACAGACCTCACTTGGTTTATCTGGAAAACAGGGATAAAACAATCATTTACTTAATAAAAAGAAAAAAAAAGATGCTGCAAGTGGTGTAGCTAAGGAGCTGGCAGAATGACTACTTTCTGAGACAGCCCCAGGCCACGGCTCCCAGGAGCCTTCCCTCCATCTGGAATCAGCATCCTTCACTCCTCACCCAGCCGAATACTTCAGGGACTAACTCTTCCTCCAAGATGCCTTCCCAGAGTTTTCCCTTAAGCCTCTGGCGTAATTATCTCCACCAGAGAGCTCTCTTTCCCGAGTATCTTGAGACCACCTGCAGGGGAGGGAGAAGGAGGAGCCTCACATACTCAGCTCTGTACCCTCCCAACACCTACGGCTTGTAAACTGCAGAAGGACACACTCTAGACACAGGCGAAGGGCTTCGGAACAAATAAATAATAAAGCAGTGTAAGGAGTGTGGTAGCCACGCAGCAGTACGTCTATCCATCACATCCTTCCTCTCTCATCTTTTCAGTTCAAGGGTCTGGTTTTAACCCATCTCAGCCAATAACAGAACCAAATCCCGCTTCTCCCTGCGAGGGCTCCGCCCCGACTGGGCTATCCGCACACGTGCCTGGGCTCCACGGTTACAGCAGCGTTTAGGAAACATACTGATGCTTTGGGTTTTAAAAGAACACAAATGCAAAAAAGAAAAGAAGAGAAGAGAAGAACCCAAATGCTTAGGTTAGAAACTTATCAAAACCAGACGTTCGGCATAAGTCCAAGACATAAATTCCGTATGAATTAAAAAAAAATCAACAACCACTGCAGCAGACTTGAGCCCAGGACCGCGTGAGCACACGGCTAGTCCTACCTTCATCTCGGGGTACATGTATCGGTGGATGGAAGGCAGCCAGTAGATGGGGGGCAGGCTGCCGCCTCTCCCCGGACCCGCGTGGAGCACCCCTTTCTTGTCCTCGTAGAATGCAGCCAGATGGGAATAATGTCCCGGCGTCTCCAGCTGATGTCTGCAAACACACACACGCACGGTGAGAACCGCTCTGGCCCTGGCTCTTGCCCTCACTCCGCTCGTCCCAAGGGCATTCCAGAATGCTTAAGAACAAAGTGATAAACCAGAAAGACCTTTGAGATTGCCTAGGATGCCAACTTCGGTGTTATAGAAGATCCTTACGGGAAGCTCGAATGTGGGGTCTGATTCTCCCTGACTTCATCGAACACATTCTTCTCCTCGTGGGAAACACAGAAGGAACACACCGTGACTAACATCTATGGTTCTAGAGCTAGGTGAGCTCAAGGGCATGGGCCTCTTCCCGGAGAATGCGGAGACAGCGACAAGACCCCAAATCCCCTGCTCAAAGCTGCTTGCTGTTGAGAACCCGTGCTTGTTTGCTTTGTTACAGAATACTCAGAGGAAGCTTTACCCCTCAGCGTCTCAAGGGAAAACAATCATTACTGGATGTCACCAGGCCTCATACTTTCTGCATCAAGTAATTAAGTAATAAAAAACTCAGAATCTCTTATTTTCCCACCCCAACTGCTTGGGTCTGCAGAGACTGGGCTGTGGGGAGCCCTGTCAACTGTCCCCAGAATCAAGAAAGCCACATTGAATCCCTGGACCATTTGGACAATGGAGAACCCCACCTTCAAGTCAAGCATAGGAGCGTTGTGGGTACTCTGTGGCGCCATGTTGAATGGGGGTGTTACGGGTTTATTTCTCCTCCAGAAAAATGATCTGCTGGATTCCTAACTCTCAGTACCTAAGAACATGACCCTCTTTGGAGACAGTCTTTACAGAGATAATTAAGTTACAGTGAGGTCACTGGAGTGGATCCTAATCCTATAGGACCAATGACCTTATCAAAAGGGGGCAATCTGGACATGCTGAGATACACACAAGAACTCCACGCGAAGATAAAGACAGAGATCAGGAGTGATGCACCTGCAAGCTGAGTACCACCAAAGATGGCCAATAAACCACCGGAAGGCAGGAGAGAGGCAAGGAGCGATTCTTCCTCATGGCCACAGAAGGAACCAACCCTACTGATGCCTTGACTTGACTTCCCACCTCCAGAACCATGAGAGGATTTCTGTTGCTTTAAATCCCCTGCTTTGGGGTACTTCATTAGGACAGCCTTAGGAAACAAATATAGGGCGGGATACAAGGCATTACCACCTTTTTGGTCTTATCTTCTTGGTGCCCTACAATTTCCACCATACTGCACAATCGAGAATCCCAATACAGTTTTAGGCATGCTTGGCCGTAGAACAACTATGACCGCAGTAGGGAAGCACCCCAATCCATCACTGTTGGCCAACTCCAAACTCTGGCATAAACTGCTCAGAGTCAAGATTCTCACAGTCCAGCCGGGAGCCAGCTGCACCCGAAATGCATCCTCTCCAGAAGGACTCCCAGCTCCCAACGCCATGGCGATGCCGCCACTCCACATGGTGAAATCTCCAGCAAGTTAGCAAACTGTTCAAAATCTGCCGTTAGCCCACTTTCCTTTAAACAGAGACACTGGTACCTCCTCAACAGTCCTTGGAGGGGCAAATGAAATGAAGTAGAAAGAACATCTCAGAGTTCATGCCCCACTTTAGTCACTTACAAATGTGAGGCTCCTTCCTCCTCAGCTATCCTGCGACAGGTAGCTGGGCACACAGCGAGGGCCCAACACACAGGGGAGAGGGCGGAGAGTCAGGCCAAGGCCCTGGAAGAAATCTTAGGGCAAATTCACATTTAAAAAAGAAAAAAAAAAATCAACATCAACTACATTCTAGAAACTTATTGCTCAGTTCCTCTGGGGTGTGGGTGAGGGGAGGCTAATTTGGGGGTTCCTATACATTCCATATTAAGCTTTGCACAAGAAGGCAGTCACAGGAAGTAACAATCAATGTGAATGAGAGGTGGGGACTTAGGATCCTTTCTCTCACTCGTGTGCTCCCTGGGAAACCCATGGTGGCTCAGCTGTGTTTAATTCTGAGACGACGGCAGATTCCAGATACTCTTTGAGGATGTGTGTCCAACTGACAAAAATTTGCTTAAGGAAAAAGAATGCAAAGATGATTAAGTTCAAAGGTGTTTTCACTAGGATGTAATTTCCCTAAAGGAACAGTGAGAATCAGTTTGCCGTATTTTCAATACTGTTTTCTGCACTGAAGGGAGGCTGTGTCAAGGCTAATCCCTGTGCTACTCTCTCATTGTCTAGGCTGTAGATTGGATGCTCAATTAATTGTCTTTTCTGTTTGACTACCTTAAAATGCTACACTTGAACCAACTTTCTAAAGAAAAGCTCACTAAGTTAGAGAACCTAAGACAGAAAGCTAGTTCCAGGACCCTGTCCTCAGACAGGCTCAGATATCCCTGCCGGATGGAATGGAACAAGGCACTGATAATACGGAAGATCAAATACGAGCGCGGACATAAATACAACTGGTGGTTCCAGATCAGTTAAACAACTGCTGTATGAAAGCCTCAAACCATAAACACGCTGGAGATTTTGCAATAAACAACACTGATGAGCAAGTCATCGTGCCAAGATAATCCAGAGGTAGTAAAGCAAGGTTGAGAGCTAGAAGGTGTGTTGAGCTTCAACGATGTGCAAAAGGCGACCTTCCGGGAGATCCTGTCCACAAGGATGCCTACACAAGGAAGTACCACACTGAACTGCAGGCTAAGCCATCTTTGGAGAGTGTCCAAGAGACATGAGAAACATCATAAAAACTAGAGAATGACGCACACAATATATACTACTGATCTAAAGCCTCAGGCAGGCTTCTGGGCCAGATCGAGAGTTACCCTGCAGGTCAAAAGACACCAGGGCTCTCCTTAAGCCCAAGCCCAAGCCCCTTCACAAATAGAACACAAGCTCATATGTGACCACACACATGCCCACTGCGGCTAATCCTACCTTCCCCTACACGCCCCAGCAATAATGCATCCGATATCACAGTCAGATGCCTCCAGGGGACAGCTACCCTTCATCACTCTGTGCATTCGCTCCCGGTCTGAACCCGTCTGTCTTCTGGATTTGCAAGTACAGAAAAACAGGCACTTCCCTTTACTGCTGGTGTAGGTACAAAATGGTACCAGCTTCCTGAAGGTTCACTTGCGATTTGTATCACATTGTACGCTGCACGTAGTTTCTGACCCAGTGACTCCATTTCTAGGAGTGTGGCCCAAAGAACTATATCCAGATACAATCATTTACTTACAGTGATGCTCATGTTTACAGGAGCAAAATACAAGAAACAACCTAAAAGGGGCACCTGGGCACCTCAGTCAGTTAAGCGGCTGCCTTCAGCTCAGGTCATGATCCCAGGGTTCTGGGATCGAGCCCCACTTTGGGCTCCCTGCTCAGAGGGGAGTCTGCTTCTCCTGCTCCTCCCCACTCTGCCGTGCTCTGTCTCACTCTCTCTGTCACTATTTCTCTCCCTCTCAAATCTTTTTTTTTTTTTAAAGAAACAACCTAAAAGCCCAACAGCTGTGATATAGTTAAATAAATCATGATACATCTCTACACTGAAATGCTTGAAACCACCATGATGTTAAGAAGGATTATGCATGATATTCATGGAAACGTTACCATACCAACTCAAGACATTTTAAATCCTGGATGACCTTGATATTCTTTATTATATATGTATACATTTATACGTGACTAGAAGGCTTCAAATGTCAATGGCAGATATGTGTGGTTGGTGTCTTTTTATTTTCTTGAGCTTTTGTCTCTTTCTTAGTCTTCTACAATAATTACATGATAATTTTAGACTTTTAAACTTTTCATTACAAAAAATTTCAAACTTATACAAAGAGTAGGAAAAAGAATATTAAGCCCCATTCCCCATCACTTAGCTTCAACAATGATCAATATTTTATCAATGTTGGCTACATCTATGCCCTATCCTCTTACTGCCATTCTTCTTCCTGGAATATTTTAAAGCAAATCCCTTATCATAACGTTTTACCCACAAACACTTTGGCATACATCTCTAATTGATAAAGTGTATTTAAAAGACAGCATAAACACCATGCTGTTATCTCGCCTAAAAAATGAAAACTGAAGCCCCAATACAAATTAATACTTAGCATATTTGAAAGACACTAACTGTCCCTAAAATGTTTTACAGTTGGCTGTTTCAATCATGATCTAAGCCTGGTCCAGAAATCCGGTAACGTGTTCTAAGACCCTTCTTTTTCTACTTTTTAAAAATTATAAGATAGTTCTCCAATATCTTCTGATTAATAAGAACTAGTCACAGAAAGAACTAACTAAAGAGATATTGAAGCCAAGAGTCATGGAGAAAATCTAGTAAATAAATGCTAGGGTGTGAGAAGTAAGAATGGATAGAAAACACAGACTCAGTGTCCTCAGAAATCAAGTCTAGTTAATTTAGACACAAGTCACTGCTGCAATCAAATACGGCCCTGCCAGCATCTGGGCTTACCTCACATGCCCCTCTGCCCCTCACGCCCTCACACGAGTCCCTCCTCTCATGTCACCTCAAGCCCTTTTCCACCAAGCTGGAAAACCTTCTCAGCTGTGACTGGGAAATCTAGGAGCCATGAAAAGATTAATGAGTTCAATGAAGAAAAGACATCTGCATGACAAAAGTAATGTTAAAAGATGAATGACCAGGACGCCTGGGTGGCTCAGTTGAGCATCAGACCCTTGATTTCGGCTCAGATCATGACCTCAGGGAGGTGGGATCAAGTCCTGCATTGGGCTCAGTGCTGAGTCTGCTCGGGATTCTCTCTCTCCTTCTCCTCTGCTCCTCTCCCTGCTCGCTCTCTCTCTCGCTCAAATAAATAAAATCTTAAAAAAAAAAAAAGATCAATGACAAAGTGGGAAAATATTTTCATTTTATTCCACAAAGAACAAATCTCCCTACTACACAAAGAACTGCTAGAAATTAATAAGGGGGCGGGGCAGGGGGTGGAGAGAAACCTGGAACAAAGGTTAGAAATGGTTCACAGAAGAGGAAAAACAGATGACTCAAATAAATATAAAGGTGCTCACTCTCACTCATAAGAAAAATGCAGATTAATGGAAGCCCTAATGACAGAAGTGAAAGCCAAGGTTAGAAAGGCTATTAATGAGATGCAATCTAATTTAAATACGCTAACAGCTAGAGTAAGTGAAGCTGAAGATCGTATCAGTGATTTAGAAGACAGATGGATTAAGAAGGAGGAGCAAGAGAAGTCTTGGAGCAAACAGCTAAAATCCCATGAAAACAGAATAAGGGAAATAAATGATGCCATGAAACGCTCCAATATCAGAATTATTGGAATCTCCGAAGGAGTTGAGAGAGAAGATATAGTTGAACAAATCATATATGAAAATTTCCCTAATCTGGGGAATGAAACTAATGTTTATGTCCTAGAGGCAGATAGGACACCCCCCAAGATCAATGACACCAGAAAAACCTCCAGGAACATAATTGTGAAATTCGTGAATCATAAAACCAAAGCATATGTCTTAAGGGCAGCTAGGGGGAAGCAATCCCTTAGGTACAGAGGGAGGACCATCAGAATAATGTCAGACCTATCCACAGAAACCTGGCAAGCCAGAAAGGGCTGGCAAGACATATTCAGGAAATTACATGACAAAATTATGCAACCAAGGATAATGTACCCAGCAAGGTTGACTTTCAGAATGGAAGGGAAGATAAAGAGCTTCCAGGACCGCCAAGGTCTAAAAGATTATGCAACCTTCCAGGACCGCCAAGGTCTAAAAGATTATGCAAGCCAGCACTACAAGAAATACTAAGAGGGGTTCTATAAAAGAGAAACGAACGCAAGAGTGACACAGAACAGAAATTTACAGAGGTAATCTATGGAAACATGAACTTCACAGGCAACATGTCAATAAAAACGTATCTATCAATAATCACTCTCAATGTGAATGGCCTAAATGCTCCAATAAAAAGGCACAGGGTTGCAGACTGGATAAAACAACAGGACCTGTCCATATGCTGTTTACAAGAGACAAGTTTTGAATCTAAAGACACTTCCAGATTGAAAGTGAGGAGATGGAGGACCATCTTTCGTGCCAATGGACCTCAAAAGAAAGCCAGGGTAGCGATTCTCATATCAGACAAATTGGATTTTAATCTAAAGACTGTAGTCAGAGACACAGAAGGACACTACATCATTCTCAAAGGGTCTATAGACCAAGAAGATCTAACAATTATAAATATTTATGCCCCCAACATGGGCGCAACCAATTACATCAGCCAACTGTTAAGCAAAATAAAGAGTCATATTGATATGGACACATTAATTGTAGGAGATCTTAACACACCACTGTCAGCAATGGACAGATCATCTAAACAGAAAATCAACAAAGAAATAAGAGCCTTGAATGACACATTGGACCAGATGGATCTCATCGATATATTCAGAACATTCCACCCTAAAACAGCAGCATACTCATTCTTCTCGAGTGCACATGGAACTTTCTCCACAATAGACCACATACTAGGTCACAAATCAGGGCTCAACCGATACCAGAAGATTGAGATTATTCCTTGTATATTCTCTGACCACAATGCCAAAACTGGAACTCAACCATAACAAAAAGTTCAGAAGAAAATCAAACACTTGGAAGCTAAAGACGATCCTGCTCAAGAATCTGTGGATCAACCAGGAAATCAAAGAAGAACTGAAACACTCCATGGAAACCAATGAGAATGAAGACACATCAATCCAAAACCTATGGGATACAGCAAAGGCAGTCCTAAAGGGAAAATACATAGCCATCCAAGCCTCACTCAAAAAAATTGAAAAATCCCGAATACACCAACTCTCATTACACCTTAAAGAACTGGCAAATCAACAAAAAATTAAGCCAACCCCACACACAAGATGGGAAATAATTAGGATTAGAGCAGAGATGAATGAATCAGAAACTAGAGATACGGTAGAACACATCAACGAAACTAGAAGCTGGTTCTTTGAAAGAATCAATAAGATCGATAAACCATTGGCCAAACTACTCCAAAAGAAAAGGGAGAAGACCCAAATTAATAAAATTATGAGTGAAAGGGGAGAGATCACGACTAACACCAAGGAAATAGAAACAATCATCAGAAATTACTATCAACAATTATATGCCAATAAGTTTAACAACCTAGAAGAGATGGATACATTCCTAGAAACCTATAAACTTCCAAGACTGAAACAGGAAGACATTGACAATCTGAATAGACCTATATCTAGTAATGAGATGGAAGCAGTGATCAAAAACCTCCCCAAAAACAAGAGTCCAGGACCAGACGGATTCCCTGGGGAATTCTACCAAACATTCAAAGAAAAAATAACACCTATTCTCCTGAAGCTGTTTCAAAAAATAGAAACAGAAGGAAAACTTCCAGACTCTTTCTATGAAGCAAGCATTACTCTGATCCCCAAACCAGACAAAGACCCCATCAAAAAGGAGAACTTCAGACCAATATCTCTGATGAATATGGATGCCAAGATTCTCAACAAGATCCTTGCCAAGAGGATCCAACAATACATTAAAAAGATTATCCACCATGATCAGGTGGGATTTTTCCCAGGGATGCAAGGGTAGTTCAACACTCACAAATCAATCAATGTGATAGAACAAATCAATAAGAGAAGAGAGAAGAACCGCATGGTACTCTCAATTGATGCAGAAAAGGCATTTGACAAAATACAACATCCGTTCCTGATCAAAACTCTTCAAAGTATAAGGATAGAGGGAACATTTCTCCACCTCATAAAATCTATCTACGAAAAACTCACAACGAATATCATCTTCAGTGGGGAAAAACTGACAGCCTTTCCTCTGAGATCAGGAACAAGGCAAGGATGCCCACTCTCACCACTACTGTTCAACATAGTGTTAGAAGTCCCAACAGCAATCAGACAACAGAAAGAAATGAAAGGTATTCAACTGGCAAAGAAGAAGTCAAACTCTCTCTCTTTGCAGATGACATGATACTCTATGTGGAAAACCCAAAAGTCTCTACTCCCAAATTACTAGAACTCATACAACAATTTGGTAATGTGGCAGGATACAAAATCAATGCACAGAAATCAGCTGCGTTCTTATACACTAACAATGAAAATATAGAAAGGGAAATCAGAGAATCGATTCCGTTTACTATAGCACCAAAAACCATAAGATACTTATGAATAAACCTAACCAAGGAAGTTAAGGATCTGTACTTGAGGAACTACAGAAACACTCATGAAAGAAAGTGAAGAAGACACAAAAAGATGGAAGACCATTCCATGCTCATGGATAGGAAGAATAAGCATTGTCAAAATGTCTATACTGCCCAGAGCAATCTCTACTTTCAATGCCATTCCGATCAAAATTCCACCAACGTTCTTCAAAGCGTTGGAACAATCAATCCTAAAATTTATATGGAACCAAAAAAGACCCTGAATCGATAATGAATTGCTGAAGATGAAAAACAAAGCTGGGGGCATCTCGTTACCGACTTCAGGCTTTATTACAAAGCTGTGATTACCAAGGCAGCATGGTACTGGCACAAAAACAGACAAATAGACCAATGGAACAGAGTAGAGAGTCCAGATATGGACCCATAAATGTATGGTCAAATCATCTTCGACAAAGCAGGAAAAAATATCCAGTGGAAAAAAAGACAGTTTCTTCAATAAATGGTGCTTGGAAAACTGGACAGCTACATATAGAAAAATGAAACTAGACCATTCTCTTACACCACACACAAAGGCAAACTCAAAATGGATGAAAGACCTCAACGTGAGGCAGGAATCCATCAAAATCCTGGAAAAGAACATAGGCAGTAACCTCTTTGGCATCGGCCACAGCAACTTCTTTCAAGACATGTCTCCAAAGGCAAAGGAGACAAAAGCGAAAATGAACTTCTGGGACTTCATCAAAATAAAAAGCTTCTGTACAGCAAAGGAAACAGTCAACAAAACAAGGAAGCAACCCACGGAATGGGAGAGGATATTTGCAAATGACCTACAGACAAAGGGCTGATAGCCAAGATCTATAAAGAACTCCTCAAACTCAACATCCAAAAAGAAGATGAACACATCAAAAAATGGGCAAGAGACATGAAGAGGCACTTCTCCATAGAAGATATACAAACGGCTAATAGACACATGAAAAAATGTTCAGCGTTACTAGCTATCAGGGAAATTCAAATCAAAACCACACTGAGATACCACCTTACACCAGTCAGAATGGCCAAAATTAACAAGACAGGAAATGACAACTGTTGGAGAGGCTGCAGAGAAAGGGGAACCCTCCTACACTGTTGGTGGGAATGCAAGTTGGTGCAGCCACGTTGGAAAACAGTGTGGAGATTCCTTAAGAAATTAAAAATAGAACTACCCTATGACCTTGCAATTGCACTACTGGGCATTTACCCCAAAGATACAGATGTAGTGAGAAGAAAGGCCATATGTACCCCAATGTTCATCGCAGCGATGGCCACAATCGCCAAACTGTGGAAAGAGCCAAGGTGCCCTTCAACAGATGAATGGATAAAGAATATGTGGTCCATATATACAATGGAATACTACACCTCCATCAGAAAGGATGAATATCCAACTTTTGTAGCAACATGGACTGGATTGGAAGAGATTATGCTGAGTGAAATAAGCCAAGTAGAAAAAGTCAAGTATCACATGGTTTCACTTACTTGTGATGCATTAAGGAGTAATATAGAAGACAGCAGGAGAAGGAAAGGAAATGAGAAGTAGGGTAATTCAGGGAGAGAAACGAAACATGAGAGACTCTGGACACAGAAACAAACTGAGGGACTTGGAGGGAGGGGGTAGGGGGATGGGAGAGCCTGGTGGTGGGTACTGAGGGCATGTATTGCATGGAGCACTGTGTGTGGGGAATGGGCAATGAATCTTGGAACACTAAAAAAATAAAATAAATTTAAAGTCAAAAAAAAGAAAGAAATAAAAAAAAAAGAAAATGCAGATTAAAACTATACTCATGTACTGTGTTTTACCCGTCAGAATGTCAAAACTCTTAAAGTTTTATTTTCCATTGTCAATGCTGGGAGGAAACAGCATTCTTCTGCATTACTGGGGGATATGCGAAATGTACCATCTTTACGGAAAGCCATGTGACAGTACCTATTACATTTACAAATGCGTTTTCCTCTTGAACCACCAATTTCATTTCTGGAATCTTAATGTCCACGTATTCTGCTCATATGTGAAATGATACTTGTGTGTGGTTTTCAGGGCAGTATGATCTGTAATAGCAAAAGATTGGAAATGACCAAACGTCCATCAATAAAACAGACTTGATAAAGAAAGTGTGCTTCTCCTCTATAGGGCACATACACAACTGTAAGAAATGATGTTCTCTATACTGAAAGGAGAATAGGATCTCCTAGATATAATGTTCATTGAAAGCAGCAAGGGGAAAAACAACATAGCTAAATTGATGCTCTTTCCATGAAAAAGGGAGAAATAAGGAATATTCATTTGTGTTTGCATTTTGTAGAGATAAGAAGGGAAAGTAACAGTAATTCCTGGGATTACTGGATGAATATGGGAACTGGGTGAAGGCTTTTCTTTCTTTTTTTTAAGACTTTATTTATTTGACAGAGAGCACAAGCAGGGGGAGCAGCAGGCAGAGGGAGAGGGAGAAGCAGACTTCCCGCCGAGCAGGGAGCATGATGCAGGGCTCGATCCCAGGACGCCTACGGCAGACGCTTAACTAACTGAGCCACCCAGGCGCTCACAGATGTTTCATCTTATGCCATTGGTAGAGCCCACCACTCTCCTTCCCTGAGTAATAGACCTTTCTGACTGTGGCTTGTCACAGTCACCTTTTAAGGACCACAAGTGCCAGACTTCTTGCTGCCAGGTGAGGCTAGGAACGAAGAACTGGGCAATGGCGGGTAAGGAGAAGGGATGTGTTTAACCTGGGGCATTCCTGTGGGTTTTCCTCTTCCTGCAGGCCAGAAGTCCGTGACCTGGTAAGAGCGGGTCCGCTTCTACCGTGCGGACGAGGACAATACTCTAGGAGACATGAGCAAACAGGACGTCAAGACTTGGGTCCCAGGATGACCCCGCAGAACAAAGCCACTGCCCCCCAGACTGCTTGCCCCCCTCCGAGACTTGTGCGAGAAAAGCCGTACGTCCGTCTGCTTTGGGTCACTAAATCTTGGGTCTCTTTGCTGTAGCGGCTTGCTTATACTCTAGCAAAAGCAAAAGATGGTATCTAGAAACGAGTTACCCCGTATCAGAAAAGACACGGTGGACTTCGGCTCAGCTGCTGGCAAGGGAAGGTGTGAGAAGAGGCGCTGCAGCCCAGAAAGCCCTTACTACACGTCACAGAACTTGCTAGAACTTCAGGGACTTGGAAGACTTGCTCTGCATCACTGGAACTTGTCACTTCAGCGGAGGCAGGTAGAAAATAAACGCTGACTGCTCCTCAGGTTCAGTGAGTGACTGAAGAGGAAAGTGCAATCAGGCAAGAACCGGCCAGTTTACAAGCCGACATGAAAGGAAATGCAGCCGGAGGGCAGTGTGTTCTGAGTTCTCTAATATAATTAAGACTCCAGTTATTTTGGGATCCCCCAGGACTGGAAAAGCCAACTGCTTCTGTACCCTGAAAGGAGATAAGAATTTCTCTCAAAGGGGCGCCTGGGTGGGTCAGTTGGTTAAGCCTCTGCCTTTGGCTCAGGTCGTGATCCCTGGGTCCTGGGATCGAGTCCTGCATCAGGCTCCCTGCTCGGCGGGAAGTCTGCTTCTCCCTCTCCCTCTGCCTGCTGCTCCCCTGCTTGTGCGCTCTGTCAAATACATAAATAAAATCTTTATATAAAAAAAAGGATTTCTCTCAAAGCTTCTATGAAAGTCTCTAGTTAAGAGAGGACTCACAGGAGTCACACCCATTTGCAAAGATCAGATTTAGGGAGCAGCCTCAAGGTGGTTGCTGTTAAAATGAGGAAAGGAAGGATGGGCCAAGAGCAGACACCAGTAACCAGTCCAGTGATTTAAAAACCATGACCCAAAAGAAATCTTTGGCAGTGGGTACTTGTATCTGGAACCGACTGGAGGCAAACTGACCAGAAGCCTATTCAGTTTTGGAGGGATCTGTATTGTCACATGCCTGGTCTATAAAGCCCGTGACATCTCAATGCTTAAAGAAACCACTATACTCACAGACTAACTTCTCCAGCTCTGCAGCCTCAAGAAGATCATTTTGGAGAACACGCCTGCCTCAGAAGTGGTTACGGTGGAAAATGGACAAAGAACCTCCTAGAAGGCAAAGCCGGGAGCCACGGAGGAAAATGGGGAAGGGGGCTTCAATACCAGCACCAGGGTTTCAGCAAGGGGCATATGGACCCACTGGGACCAGAAGCCTTTGCGATCCCTGCCCAGCAGAATTTCATTATCGTTATGGACTAACGGTGGCTTGGATTTCTCATCCTTCCTTTTTCCAAATAGGAGTTTGTTTTGCAGTTCCTAGCCCACCTTTTAATCCCCCCACTCCTGCAAAGATTTATTTATTTGGAGAGAGAGAGAGAAGGAGCATGTGCATGCATGAGCTGGGGAAAGGGGAAGAGGGAGGGAGTCCTAAGCAGACTCCACACCGATGGGGGTCTTGATCTCACGACCCTGAGATCATGACTGGAGAGGAAACCAAGTTGGCTGCTTAAACAACTGCACCCCCTCCAGGCAGCCCCACCCCCCACTCTACATTTTGTATTGCATTTGGGAGGTGGGGAGTGAATGGACTTGTCTGTTCTTTTGTAGGTTTTCACTGTACGAGGAACGACGTGCTGATCTAGTGAAAGGACCTTGTATCGGACGGAAATCCTGGATTTTAGACTAGAAGCATTAAATGGATCAGGTCTCTCTCGGGGTGCAGGAAATGTTCTCTACATGTGAGGAGAAAAATGCCAATGGATACCTGAATAGTGAAAAGGGCAAATTAAAGCAGGGGCTGCTAATTTTGCCCCCAAATCCATCTGTCCCTTTTTCCTGTTTAAAACAGAATAACCAGATTTTTAACTGGTCACAGGATCACCAACCTAGAGACTACCTCTTCCAGTCTCCTTTGTGATGGAGAACTTGACAGTCATATATGAGAAGTGAAGATGCAATTTCTGGGGGCCTTCCCTCTTCCCTTGGGGCTAGATGCAAACAGTAGAGGTGAGCAGCTTTGAATACAAACATTACTCTTAGGAGTAACAATCTGAGCAAAAAAGTGGGTCCCTAAACAATTGTAGAGAACAGCAGGCTTCCTACCTTGAGCACCTACCCACCACCAGACTATTACCTCAGAAAGAGTCTTCTATCTTATTTGAACCATTGTATTTTGGGGTCTCTGGTACGGCCATTTAGCTAGGACCCTAACTACTATAATATGGTCTTATAATTTTTAACAGTTGAGCCATGAGAAAATATTGTCTACTTGGGAAAATTAGTTACTTTTTCAAAAGGAATAGTAACTTTTTAAAAAGTGCCAGGATCCAAATAACAATGTTTTTTTAACTGTATAATCTTACTTCTGAGACATAAAACTGAGGAAATACTTCAAAAACAGAAAAAAAGATCTATATGAAGGTGTTCTCCACAGTTCCAGAGTGCAGAGGAGCAATTAAAAAAACAAAACAAACAAACAAAAACAACTAGAAATATGCTAAGTGCTCAACCACAGGGAACAATCAAGAAAACTTACGGAACAACTCTAGCATTACAGAGTTATTAAAATAATCATCAAAATGATAAATACTGAGGGTGAGGCAGAGAAAAACATATGCTTAACCAGTACATAAAAGAAGGGGAAAAAAGGCAATGGGAAAGTTGAATATTTTCTTACAGGTGGAATGGTTCCTGAAATTAAAAATAAAAGACATATCTCTAGATCAGAAGGGACAAACTACCATCCCTGGAGAGAAAGCTCAGACACTTCAAGAGTAAAGAATCTACAGGGATCTAGAAATCAGAGACTTCTCCAGACGATGGGTATCAGAAGATAGCACAGTAATGTTTACAGCATCCTGACAGGAAGAAGGAAAGATTCCAGAACCTTCCACCCACCCAGAGGAAAGGTGACAGACACATGTGATGAAGGGCACAAGACCTCAAAAAGGCAGCACCCACGATCCTATCATGGGGGACAGAAAAAAACACTTGATGACAAAACCCAACCAGCCAAGAAACAAATCCAATCAGGAGCTGGGGAACAGGGCAAGCCACAGCCAAGCCATGGCGGCCCACACAGGAGCGAGAGTGAAGCACGGTGGCAGTAATATTATAGAACTAAATACAGAATAAACCTCACCATAGGTAAGAACTGAGATGAACTAGCGCAGAAGAGCTGAGAGGGCGGTAGATAAGATGGCCGACTATGACCAAAACTGAAACACTGAAAACCACTAGTGACGCTTAGGCTGAGAATATATGTTATTTCTTAACCAAAATAGGAATGACACCCCATCTGTATGGTTTTCATAATCTTTTTCCCTAACTTTGAAGGAATAGTTCAAGAAATAATGTATCTCAATAGAAAAAGCAGAACAAAATAAACAAAAACAAAAAAACAAACAAAAAAAAACCAACCAAACATCCATTGGAGGTTTGAGAATTCTTTCAGTTTCATTATTCTTTTCCTCTGATCTCTATAAGGAAGATTAAATTCAATGGACTTCAAACTAGCCTGCTGAGTGATAAAATTAAATCCTCATAAAGCATTAATCCTATTTTTGTAAAACTATTTCTATTTTAGAAGGGCACTCACTGAATATTCATAGTGGATATCTTGCTGTTAAAATTAAGGAGGATTTTTAAAAAAATTCATTTGTACTTTTCTGTACATTTTAAATAATAAACTTTTCCCCCATGAACAAATTTTATGTTCTTTCAAAGCTAATCGGAAAAGATTATTATATAATAAAGTTAAAATAAAATTTAAAAACATAAGGTATAAAAATCTATATAGAGTATGATATCAAGTATGTATTTTTTAGAAGTGTACACATATATATATACACCAAAAAAGAGACAAATGTGCCAAAGATTTTAATAATGCTTCAGGGATTAGGGACAGATTTCTCTGTCAAAATCTGAAATGAAATTAGAGTCGTAAAAAAATGTATAAAATCATGAATGGTTTTGCTGCTTTTGTTAAAAATTCTTTTCCGATTACCACGAGTAGTAGTAATAACCCCAAATAATAAAGGATTAGGCTTAAGAAGAGTTTACAGTCTGTCCTCCCACCTTGGGGCAAGGAGGTTTTCCTGCAGTTTAGGGAAAACAAAGATCAGGTAACTGTCAGCAGATATGTCATTAATCAAGCCACAAGCTGAAGCCCTTTCCCTGAAGTGTGAAGAGTCTTTCCAACAGAAAGACCACCCCCTGAGGCTCTAAATGTGGCCTTGGATGTTTGTGGAAGGCCACTTGCCCTCTGGGCACACAGCCCTCATCTGGGAGTGCTCCTCACCGCCCCCATGGATGCAAGCCACCTACCGAACCTGGTTCTCCAGGAAGTGCATGTGCCGGTAAAGCAGGGTGTAGGACGGAGACAGGATGCCCACAGACTTCATCCGGGCGCCACGCTCCAGCTCACTCTCCACAGGCATATTGGCGAAGCAGGCCAGGCCGAAGAAGGGCCCCTTTCGGAAATAGCTAGAACAGACCCAATGCGCACCGTGGCTCACAATCACAGCAATTTTGTTCGGCTTTGCTTTTTAATTCGAGATGCAGTCCCAAGGAAAACAAGTAATAGTGTCCAGGGCTCTACATGACAAAGCTCAGCCTGAAGATGAAGTTTTTAGAACCACAGGGGAACACTGGTCCCAGCCATTCAAGCCCACCGATGAGACAAGCAAGGCGCAAGGAGATGAGGGAATGGGCGGAGGATCATCCAACGGAGCCAGGACTTGACCTCTGGCCAGCCTGCAGCTCAACACTCCAACTACGGAGAGGTCCCTCCCTTTCTCCTCTCTTGCAACACAACCCATGACGTAATAGGGAACCAAAGCAAAGATTCCTCTCCAGGCCCATCTGGAAAGGTACTGTTTTATTAGCGTAAACCACGTTGGTTTTCTTCCTCATTTCCTGAATCCTGGATACTTTTAACAGGGTCGAGGACCAGAGCCGTCCATCTGTTCCTTCCCCTTTCTCCCACACTTCTGTCCTGGTCGCAGGCCAGTGAGAAGATTCAAGCTACCTCGTTCTTCATCACCCCGACTTTCTAGCCACCTGTTCCTCCCCACACTGATCTTCACTGCACAAGACTACAAACTGGCCTGGCTGAAAGCTGGAATTTCAAGTTTTGGCACATAAATGTCTCCAGGTAACCCAAACTGAACTGAAAGTCCCTCTTTCAATAAAGCCGACCCTCAAATGAAGTCTAGTGTTTTCCTAAAAGGGAGAGAACCTCTGATGGTTCTTAACTTTTGAGGGTCATGAAACCCACTGAGAATCTAAGGAGAGCTGGGGGACCTCCTTGTTAGAAAACAGACATAAATACAAAACTACACATATATTTTCAGGGCATTCCCACAGAATTTTGGAAGCCTCCCTGACAAGAGCCCTTACTCTGAAGGGGAATTATGTGAGGAGAGGAAATGGTACAGAGAAGATTTCCATTCTGAAATACTTACATGAAGTCAGACTGAATTTTATGGGACCCACTGGCCATAGACTTGAACTCAATACCTTCAAGGTCAATATCTTGAGGTAAGCACCATTCCACCATGTTCCCTGTGGGGGAGGGGAGGATACAAGTTAAGAGAAACCAAGTCATTCAGAGGAGAGGGCCTTGTGCAGGAGGCGCTCAATAAACACGCTGCTCACTTGGCCACCAAGATGCTCAAGTGGGTCATCTCATCCACCACCCACATGCTGGCAGAGCTCCCTTGTTACTCTGAGGCACCAGGAGACGGGCCTTTTGATTAATCATTTCCAAACGTCCTTTCTTCTGTGGCCTCACTTCCAAGGGTGTGTTTTACCCTTTCTCCCCATTTCCTTTCCTTAATTGCCCCCACCACCGAGATCTTGCTCTGTCTTGTCCTTCTACAGCTATTGACTCTGACGGACCTCAAACTCTGTATTTTGATTCACATTTTCGTTGACCTCTTCGTGGCATTTGAGAGTTCCTCAAAAATGTCTTCCTCTTTTTCTTTGAGACCCATGGTAGAATACTACTTTGGTTCTCTTCCTACTTCTCTGATCTAGGTAGCTGCTTGCTTCCCCAACTCTTTTCTCCTCTCTCCCTGGGTGGTGCCCACATTCTGGGTGTAGCCTTCGGTTCTTTGCTTCCAGAACCTTGAGGCTCATCCACTCATCACAAATTACTGAGTTTCTACTGAGCTGGATTTGGAGCTACAAAGTCAACCAAAACACAGCCCCTGACCTCAAAGAGGGTGGAGTCCAGAGATAAACAAGGAGACCAAATCATCACACTTCCCGGGATAAACGCCATGACAGAGGAGGACGTGGGATTTCAGAACGGAGCAGTCACGGGCATCCATCCGACGAGGCCATCAGAGACATGCAGTTAACAGTGTTACCCAGACCACTATGGAATATTTACCACTATTTTCTTGCATATTCAGAAATTTTCAAGATAGAAGTACTAAGCTACGTGGGCGATTTCACTTTTGCTTTTTCCTAACAGCTTTACTGAGATAACAATTCACATACCGTACAGTTCACTCACTCTAAAGGAAACAACTCGAGAGTTGTGTAATCATCCCATTTTCACATATGAGGAAATGACGAGACATTAGGGAAATGTGCTCAGTCACCCCTAACCAGCTGAGCGGGCACCCCAAAGGGGCTGTCAGGAGCTAAGGGGCCGGGCCCGGACCCCCGCACGAGGCTAGACCAGCCACCTGGTGGCTGATAGGGTAGCAGTGAAACACACACCCGGGGCCGGGTGAGACCTGGCTTCAAGGCTTGCTTTGCCACACGCTGTGTGACCTTTGGTAAATCCTCTTGAAGTCCTGGTTTCCTCATTGTAACAGGAGGGCAATTCAGTAAGCTAGGAGGCTGACTCACCTGTAAGATCACTCCGGGCTACTTAATTCCCAACTTAAATGAAGGGGAAAAAATAAAAATAAATGCCTGAGCATCCAGTACAAGAGGGATACGAATTCCCTGAAGACAGACGCTCTTGTGCTTCCCTGGGCACCAGGCACAAATCTCGGCATTCTTCACGGACCAGCCTCGGTGCAAGAGAAATGTGTGAAATGACCCCCAAAGGCAGGGAAGAGGTAGGTGGGCAGGGGCAGCGGAAGCAGCAGGCATTGGGATGGTCTGCCCAGAGTGGGTGGCCCCCTGTAAGGGCAGACAGGGGTGGCGGGGACTGTGCAATTTTATTTTAGAACAAACTTTTGTAGGTATTAGAAATGCCATCAGGAATGCAGCGACAGCCGTCGCAAATCACTGCTCGGAGAACCCAGGAGGTTGCCTACCCTGTCTCCCGACATACTGTCCAGTCTCCAAGCATGGCAGACATCACAGAGGGCTACCCAATCCCGTGGTCACAGGCTCGGAGCTTTCAAATGGTTACTTTCCAGAGAGGAATCATGAATCTGACTAACAGTGAGCTCAAACAAAAAGCATGGAAAGGGGAATTAGTATTTTATAAAACTGGCTGGAACGATGTTGTGTGTGTCCAGGTTAAAGACAAGAAAAAGCACAGTGTGCTCTGAAAGAGGGGTGAACTTGGGGATAAAGGTATCCCCATCTTTTCCCCTTACATCCCGGTGTCTGCTCTCTGGAGTTCGGCGGCTTCTGCCTGTGGAGTGCCTCAGGAACCCCAGGGAACTTTATTTTCTTTTTCTTTTTTTATTTTTTTAAAGATTTTATTTATTTATTTGACAGAGAGAAACACAACTAGAGAGGGAACACAAGCAGGGGGAGTGAGAGATGGAGAAGCAGGCTTCCTGCCCGAGCAGGAAGCCCGATGTGGGGCTTGATCCCGGGTCTCCGGGATCATGACCTGAGCCGAAGGCAGTCGCTTAACCAACTGAGCCTCCCAGGTGCCCCCCCCCCCCCGCCCAGGGAACTTTAAAAAGGTGCCAGGGCTGACCCCAGATATACCAGATCATGGTCCCTACCCTTGTGCCCTGGCGGTGGATCTGCCGAGGAGCATCTGCTAAGGGCTGTGTCCACCCCCCTAACCCTTCGCGACAGCAGCAGATGGCCGGTCTAGGAAGGGACAGTGAGGGACAGAGCCACAATGCCCCTCAGGTAGATTCTGTCCTCCTCCCTTACAGAACCTGCCTCTTCCCCTACCTGCTGCCTGCTCTCCCTGCGCTAACTTCATCTCTTCCCTCTAACCTGGCTGATCCAGGACGGCTCAGGAACTTGTTCGAACTTTAGTTTTACCTATCAACTTCTTTACTGGAAGCTAAGTGGAGAAGCACACAAATCACAACCATCCGGCTCAGTGACCTGTCCCAACACACAGCTGTGGGTCCGGAACCCAATCAAGGAGCAGAACATCAGCCGAGCGTCAGAAGCCTCTCTCCACGGGAACTGTTATCTTGCCCTCTAACACCGTCAATTAGCTTGGCTGTCTTGAAATGTACATAGACATAATCATAGTTTGTATTCTTTTGTGTCTTTTTTTGCTCAATACTTTTTTTGCAAGATTCATTCATGCTGATACACAAAGCAATAAATAGTCTGTTCATTTGCTCCTTCCATCCTGTGCATGTAACATAGTAGCTATCTGACTGCTGATGCACATTTAGCTTATTTCCAATTTGAAGCTATTACAAATAGACCCCGGTAAAAATTCCTATGCTTGTCACCTGGTGAACACACGGGTGGTGGCTTTGTAATGCGCCAACCTGGCTGAGCTGAACTGGGTTGCTCAGAATTCCCTTCCTTGGATGCTTCCCGGGGAGACAGGGAATGTAGAAGGGAAGCAGTAGACATGTTGTATTCACTAGACGGCCAGAAGCATCGGGCACCTCCCGTGCACTGTTGCTCGTCTGCAGGCCACCTCGATTGGGGGCAGTGGCGAGGTGCAGCCAAGCCTGTGAATGCCGGACCCACCCTCCCCGGGATCTCTCTCACCGTCTCTGACTCCTAAGCCACGTATGTGTTTAGTTCCATAATGAAGGGCATCAGCTTCATCGGACACGCACGTCATTAAAGTTAGAAGCAAACTGACTTGGGTCTCATGAATTCCAGCTTCTCTCCCTCTTCTCAACCACACGCTCTTCTTTTGTAACTGCCTGCCCAGGGGAGTTCCAGCCCCATCATCAGGCAGAAAGACAGCAGACTCACATTGTCTACCCAGCTCCCACAACTGGGGAAGATCAAATTCCTGCAATAAATCCCTTCAGACATCTCTAGTACTTCTGTTTCTTTGATTAAACTTTGACATAATATGCACACATTTGTGTTGACAACATCCCTGGGAGTAGAACTACTGTAAAAATGTCCACATCACTGTACACTAAGAAACCTTTAATAATTCCCAGAGCAGTGTTTCCCAAAGCTTATGCTAATAGGGCTTCTGTGAAAAATAAATTTTTAAAAAGGGATTTTGGCCAAGTTATCTCAGCTTAAACAAAGATAGGCACATTTCTTTACTGCAGAACTTCTCAGAGGCTTTAATATGTTACTCTGCATTGTGAATTTCTATGAGACCTTAATGTTTCCAAAATTTTTTGCTCAATAAACCTATTTTAAGAAGCATCCTAAGGGACTAATTTTATAGAAGGCATTTTTTTTTTTAAAGAAAATATGCTAGTAATACAAGGAGGTATAAGTTGATCTCAGTATCCACTCTTTCTTACAGGGAATAGAATACCCTATATTTAGCCAGGCATGTGGCTTTCCAAATGACAACTGTTTCTCAGTACCTTCTTGCATTCAGGTAAGGCTACACGAGTCTATTCCAGCCAGAGGGATCTGGACAGAAGTGAGGGGTCTAGTGGCCAAGAAGTACCTCACAGGGAAGGAGTATGGTCCCCTTCCTCCATCCTGCTGCCTGGGATGGGGAAGGTGAGAAGCCGTCACGAGTCTAGGTCCCCATATGAGCCCATGGATCTGAGCCAGCATACTAGCTCTAGGCCAGCTATCCCTGTTGCATGAAAGAGAAATTAGCTCCTATCTTGATGAAGCCACTGTTAGTTTGGGTCCCTGGGATTCACGGCCAGTCCCACATGTTACTCAATACTGCTAACCTGTAGAATAAATCCCCCATTCCTCAGCCTGGTTCTCAAAGTTGCCATCCTTGCTCCACTGTGCTTGTCCAATCCTCATTGTACAGAAACTCAAAGACTCGGAGGAAATGACATCCTTGTAGTGACATTCTTAACCCCTAGATGGATGCAGTCCCTCAGGGGAAAGTTCCATCGGGGGCAGGCAGGCGGATCATGGAATGAGCACCACCAGCTCCTGAGAACACTGCTCTGGGAACAGTTCTCTTTATCTGGCAGGAAGGACGCCTCTGCTGACACTCTGAATGAAAGGAGAATAAATGAAGCTACTATGGTCCTCACCCCAATCACTGTCTAAGATGTCTATCTCCACAGGAGATGGGACTTCTCCAAGACAGGAACTTTGCTTGTTTATCTTCAGATCCCAACACAGCATACTGCTTAGCACAGGACAGGATGGGTTTTAAAAATAAGAAGAAGAAGAAGAAAGAGAAACAGCTTTATTGTGGACAGGCTTTTTTTTTTTTTTTTAAAGCTAACTGATGAATTAAGGTTAATCGCCTGAGGGGTAGTGATCTTGTGGTTATCTGAGAAAACGTCCTTCTTCCTAGGGGATTGGTTATACTCAAGAATTGAGGAGTAAAGTATCATCGTGTCTGCATTTACTTTCAAATGGCTCAGGAAAAAAAAAGTATCTCTGTATATCGTCAGTTCTGATATGATTGATGCTTGCTGAATCGGTGTCAACACAACTGAAATATCAGAAAACAATCCGACCACAGGGAATTTCACATTTCCTTATGCTATCAATCCAATGCAGTTTCAATCAAAATCTCAACAAGTTATTTGTGGATATTAAAAATTTAATCCTAAAGTTGAAAGTTATTGTGGAAAGGCGAAGGCCCCAAATAGTCAACACAATACTGAAGAAAAAGTCAGGAGGACTGACATTACTCTATTCTAAGACTTAGTATAAAGACTATAGTAGGGGCGCCTGGGTGGCTCAGTTGGTTAAGCGACTGCCTTCGGCTCAGGTCATGATCCTGGAGACCCGGGATCGAGTCCCACATCGTGCTCCCTGCTCGGCGGGAAGCCTGCTTCTCCCTCTCTCACTCCCCCTGCTTGTATTCCCTCTCTCGCTGTGTTTCTCTCTGTCAAATAAATAAAATCTTTAAAAAAAAAAAAAAGACTATAGTAATCAAGACAGTGGTTAGACAAGATTAGACAAACAGAACAAGGGAACAGAATATAGGGCCCAGAAACAGACCCACGCCAATACAGTCAGCTGATCTTTGCCAAAGAAGCAAAGGCAATACAACAGAGAAAGGATAATCTTTTCAACCAATGGATGTCCATAGGCAAAAAAAAAAAAAAAAAAAGAATCTAGACACAGACCTTATACCTCTTACAAAAATTAATTCAGTCCGAATCGTATACCTAATTGCAAAATACAAAATTATAAAACTTCTGGAAGGTAACACAGAAGATAATCTAAGTGAGCCTGGGTTTAGCAAGGAGTTTTTTGGATATGACACCAGGAGGACAATCCATGAAGAAAAGAAAAAAATTGAGAAGCTGTACTTCATTAAAATGAAAAACTTCTGATCTGTGGAAGACACTATTAAGAGAATACAAACAAGCCATCGACTGAGAGAAAATATTTGTAAAAACATACCCGACAGGAGCAAATAATACACTATATGTTAACAAAAAAATTTTTTTAAGAATTTAAAAAAGAACTCCTAAAATGCAACAATTAGAAAATATAAACACACAATTTAAAAAATGGACAAAAAATATTTAAAAATGTGTGTGTACATCTATATGTACAGACATATATACACATATATATATACACATGTATGTGGCTTCTGATCTTGGGGCCATGAGTTCAAGCCCTACACTGGGGGGTAGAGATTACATGAAAAAATAAAAAAATAAAATCTTAAAAAATATATATATAATATATATTTAAAAAATAAAAATAAAAAATGGACAAAAGATGAGAATAGTCATTGCACCACACAAGATAGACAGATGGCAAACGAGTATAAGAAAAACACACTCAAAATTACATGTCATCAGGGAATTCCAAATCGAAACAAGACTCTACTACACACCTATTAGAATGGTTAAAATCCAAAACGTGGAAAACACCAAGTGCGAACAATGATGGATAGCAACGGGAAATCTCATTCATTGCCGGTGGGGGTGCAAAATGATTCAACCACTGTGGAGGACTGTTTGGCCGTTTCTTACAAAACTAAACATATTCTTACCACAAGATCAAGCAATGACGCTCCTTCAGTGAGCGAATGCGTGAAAGCTCAATATCCACACAAAAGCCTGCAAGGGAATGTTTGGATAATTGCCCCAAATTGGAAGCAACCAAGGTGTCCCTCAACAGGTGAATGGATAAACTGTGGGACATCCAGACAATAAAATACCATTCAAAATAGTGAGTGATCCAGCCACAAAGACATGAAGGCCCCTTAAGGGCATACTGCTAAGTGAAAGAAGTCAGTCTGAAAAGGCTGCGTACTACATAAAGCCAACACAGCGACATTTGGGAGAGGGGCAGTCAAGAGATCAGTGACGAAGGAAGGAAGGAGAACAGGTGGACTGCTGCAGATTTTCAGGGCAGTAAAACTATGACTCTAGGCTACTGTATGGATACAGTGGATACGTAACATGGTGCACCTTCCAAACCCATAGAATACACTACACAAAGAGAAAACGCTAACAAGACTATGGGTTTTCGTTAACAATTCATCAGTACTGGTTCACCAGCTGTAACAAACATCCCCAGCAAAAGCTAGATGTTAATACCACAGAGGAACGGGGAGGGAAGATGGCATAAGAACTCTCCTACTTTCTGCTCAGTTTTCCTGTAAACCTGAAACTGGTCTAAAAAAAAAAAGTTAAATTAATTAAAAAAATAAACTAAGGGATGGATTAACCTAGGTTAATTACCCTAGGATTGGTAATGATATTGTGGTTATATGGGAATATGGCCTTATTCTCAGGAGATGTTTCCTCAAGTATTCAGAAATGACATGTTGTGATGCCTGGAACTTACGGTCAAATTAGTTAAGCAGAAAAAGATAGGCATACCTATCCACATCAAGCCAGTTCTGCTATAATGCTCGCTGAATTTGTTCCAAAGCATGTGATACGTTAGGGGACAATTTGATCACAGAGGATTTCCTGTTTGCTCATCCATGATTTTGATCACAAGGGTTGCAATGTGAATGCTGAAAACTGCACCCAGCTGAAATGAACCACACAGAAATACACAGAACGCAGCCCCCGCCACACCTTAAGGACTCACGTACTACCCGAGTCCACTGTGTTAGGAGTCGGACCTGTCATTTCCAGGGTCACAAGTGTCCATCAAATGGCACATGGCCCTGCTTCCATGTCACCATAAATCACAGACTCAACCCTTCTGACATCCACCTTCATATGCAGTCAGGTCTTAAGGTCAACTGCCATACTTTGAGTATTTATGTATTTCTTAAGTAGTTACCATATGTAAAATTGTCCTACCACTTGTATTTGGCTCCCATCTTCTTTTAAACTTGTCACTGACATGAGTATATGTCCTCACCCCATCTTCTCCATAGACCTTGTGACTTTTGCTGCAAGTCTTTCGTAGCATAGTGATTTTGTGGAGTGCATTTTCTCATCATATCTGAGCGGTGAAAGGATAAAACAAATATGGCAAAGTGTCCACAAATGGGGGCAGACTCTAGGTCTGCTCTACACTATTCCTCCAACATTTCTGAGGTTTAAAAAATTTCAACGTACAAATTGGGGAACATAACATAAATAACAGGGATGTGAAAAAACAGAAGGTAAGCAGAAAGGACTTTGCAAAAGCAAATAATTGAGGCAATGTGTCATAAACAGGGTAATTAAAGAGGCACCAAGACTAAAAGTTATGCTTAACAGAAATATTACACTATTTGCAAAAAATGGAAACCAGTTTATGTAACTCATAGAGGCTTAAAGGAAAGTGAGTCTGCAAAGAAAATCATTGTGGCAAGGCATTTAATGCCAGAACGCACCCCCACCCTCCCCAAATGCTAGCCACCCCAGGCTCGGGCTTCCCACTGTAAGCCCGCTGGTTTCCCAAATACCCTCAATGTACTTTAGGAACCACGCCTCCCCCTCCCCCCCCCAGGAAGCTGGGGCCCAGAAGGAGTGGACAGAAAGGGCTCATCTGAGGGCTCATCCATCAAAAAGAGAAGCATCAACAATGAGAAGTGCCCCCCCCCTTTACTTTTTCTTTTTCCTTCCTCCTCTTGGCCACCCGCAGACCCACCTTGTGACCTCGCCTCGCCTCTCGCGGCAAAGACAACTCATAGGGAAGGGCCACATGGGGCCAAGTGCATTATGTATGTTCAGCCAGCCACTCAATAAATATTGGCAGAGGAGAACTTGGCACTGAGTGCCAGGGGCTGGGCTCAGGCAAAGGCAAATATGTCGCTATTGAAAGGCACCCGGGCTGCCCAGCTTATTGGGCGGGTGGCTCAGTCACCCAGAGGAAGCCAGAGGGCAAGGCTGAGGCTGGCCGTGGACTGAGAGATGGTAGGAAGCTGCCATTCCGCAGTGCTGAAGGGCAGCCGGGCAGCGTGGTGCCTCCGGAGCCTCCCAGAGGAGACCCTGCGCGAGCAGAGACAGACTCCAGCCCTATCTGGGACAATAAGGACCTCCTCTGTCTTCTTTCTGCTTCCATGCAAGGGGGCTTCGGGAACTGGCACTCCTCTGGGAGAGCAGACCGTAGCGCCGCTGCTGCCAGAAAAGTTCAGCTCAAAATATTTCAAGTAGACAGAACAGGGATCCGAACCGAAATGATCGCCACGGGGAAACACGTGACTCCCCTTCCTCCTCCTCCTCCCTCCTGTTGGGTGGTTCCCAATCAAGAGTTTCCTCGCGAACACAGGGGAAGGGAAGGGGGGTGGGGGGACAAAAACAGGAGGGAGACAAACCTTGAGATTCTTAACTGTAGGAAACAAACTGAGGTCGCAGGAGGGGGGGGATGGGCTAACTGGGGGATGGGCTTTACAGAGCATGTGCCATTTGATGAGCACTGGTTGTTATATGCAACCGACGAATCACTGAACTCTACCTCTGAAACTAATACATTATATGGTAATGAAATTGAGTTTAAATTTAAAAAAAAAAGAATTTCCTCTTGCGGTCCTCAATCAGAAGCAATGGCTGTGTCAGCTCAAGGTCCTGTTCCAGCTCCTCTGACTTCAAGAGTGGAGCTTTGCACCCCTCGTTCCTCCCCAACATATGCCTTGGGTTTTTGTTTTTTGTTTTTTTTACCGGGTCCACAGTTTCTTCTCATCAGCGTACACACATCCGCTAATTCCGGTCAGGAAGTAAAAAGGAATCTTGTCTCAGGAAGAAAGGCAAGAATCCCAACACCTCAGTCCCCTCACTTCCTCAGGGGGTCACCAAATGCTAGACGAGAAGAAACCTCAAAAGACTCCAAACACCAGAAAAGGAAGTAGCCTCTACTGGGATGGGAGTAAGCACCAAACAAAGGAAAAGTCAGTATAAAGAAGCCTAAGGCAGGAAGAAATCAGTCCTGGTGATTCCAAGTCAGCCCCAGGCCAATCCATGGCTGAATTCCAATGCATTAATTTTAGGTGGAAAAACTGTTCCATTTCCCAGGCCCCTTATCATGTTACCCTGGGCAGCCGGTGTGCGGAGGGCGGGCAGGCCCCAGAGACGGGCTCCCCACAGGGCTCTGTCCTCTCTGCTCCATGACTTCAGATGACTGAGCGGCTCCTCTGTTTTTCTCACCATTGGTAGTGACAGCAGCGTTGGAAGGATCAAAGGCCAGGTCCCTGAAACCCGCAGCCCAGCTCCCGGCCACAGTGGGCACCCCATAGCTAGTGGGCCCGATGGCTCGCACTCCTGCTTTACTCTCATCTTTTAAGCAAAGAAACAAAATTCACAGCAGATGGCCACAAACAGACTTCTCCCTGAAAACCACAAGCAGGTGAATCACCAGTAGCTGGGGAAGATTCTGCCAATGTGGGATTAATGAAATGAACCACAACTGTATTCCACTGACATCTGAGGGAAACACTGAGAAAGGATGTGGCATGCTTACTCGTTCCAAAAGCACCCTTCTCTCTGCCCTTAAAGCTGGCTATTCTCAGGACTGCTCTCGGCATCTCAAAATTATGTTCCAAATCTTTCTCATTCTACTTGTCACTTCCCCAGCCACGGCTGGAGCCATTTACTATCTGCGTGACGTGGCCAGTGCTCCAAGCTTATGCGTAGGACACCCACCTAGCCCCAATCTGCTGTGTCTCGTCTCCACTGTGTAAAAGAAAATGCTTGCATTGTGTGCACTTCATGGAGGATGTATGGAGATCAAAATCAGTGGGAGCAATCTTTTTTTTTTTAAAGATTTTATTTATTTATTTGACAGAGAGAGAGAGATCACAAGTAAGCAGAGAGAGTGGAGGAAACAGGCTCCCTGCTGAGCAGAGAGCCCGACGCGGGCCTCGATCCCAGGACCCTGAGATCATGACCTGAGCCCAAAGCAGAGGCTTAACCCACTGAGCCACCCAGGCACCCGGGAGCAATCTTAAATATGCACATTTGACATACAAGAGCATTGGGACGAAATTAAACAGGTGTTGAGGTGTAATTTAGGCAGTGGCTAGCAGTTGAGGAACAGGTAGTAATTTATCCTTCATCGGGAAGAACAAAGGGAAAAGAGGGATCTTAAAAACCTCAGCTTTACCCCCACCCCCTGACTTCCCCAGAGCTCTCCTCAGCGGCCCAAAGCAAATCCCGGGGGTCTCCCCACAAAATAACTCAGTGTGTATGGGGGGATGGATGTAGCCTTTTAATGTGGATCTCTTATCAAGATACACTTCAGTGAGTCACTGGTGCAGACGTTGTGTCCAAAGCCTTATCTGCCACAGGCCCACGCACAAGTGGGCAGGAAAAAGTACGAAAATTTTACTAGAAATTCAAAGAACAAATTACAAATAAAAAAATCTGGGCTTGAATCATGGGTTGAACACAATGAAAAAACAAGCTTCTGGCTGCCAAACCTCTCCCACCTGGCTTGCATAGTTAGCATCTGGGCCTGGTTTCAATAGCAGCTTTGTAGCCCAGATGGCCAGCACCGCCATCCGAAGGGCTCCCTGCTCCGAGACTGAATGAGGGACAGAGAGGGAGGGAGAGAGAGGGAGCGAGCCTCTACTTCCCCTGAACCTTAAGTCCCTAGTCCTCACGTCACTGATAGGTTGACCAGCATAATTTCCAAGCCACGAATCCAAAGAAAATCACCTTCTTTATGCCTCTACCTTCTTCTCTGAGTTTTCCTACAGATGCCCAACCGAAAACCTATATTCAGAATTACAAAAGAACTAGTGTCTCATTGTCATACATCAGTCTGAGAATCACTCGGCATACTCCTGTGCCCGTGTGCAGACCCACCCAACCCGAACAGGGACCCATCCCTAATAGGGAGGAGCTTCCAGGGAAGGGAAAGGACACAGGTGGAAGAAACATTGTGTGGGGGCAGTGGGGAGGTAAGCAGGCAAGAGAAGTTCTAGGCAATTTGTCCCATGTGAGAAGTTCTGTGATATGTTCTGAGTTTTGTAAAGAAACCAGTATTTGCTTTACTATTTTTGGTCTCACAGGCTAAGGAAGGGCAAAAGTCTCGGTGGGCCCAGGTTATTAGTGCTATGCTCTCACCAAGTGAGCCATCCAGCCATTCTTGGTGGACCAAGATTCAACAGTAACACACGGTAGAGCTGCCGCGTAGCAGACTTGGGAGGACACTGAACTAAAAGGAGACGTGGCCTGGTCCCATGATGTCCCCAGCTCACTGGGCAACAGAGGACTGGCATCTCAGCTCTCTAGACCATGACTTCCTCACCAACCACGCAAGAGACAGCGCAGCTCTGAGTCCTGGTGTTACCCTTGGAGGATCCGGAAACCTCCACTTCGGGACATGGACTGTATAATTTTCATTTTATAGAGGTACCATCAGGGTAGTTTTGCAAGATGCCACATGCCATCTTGGACTGCCACAGATGACAAAAGAGAGGTAAGTTAATGAGCAGGGAATAACAGCTTTCCAAGAAAACAAAAACAAAACCACCAACCAAAGTGAAACACACATTCTTTTCCCTGTCTTCTCCTCCTGCTCCTCCCCTTCCTATTCCCGGGGCACAGTAATGATAAAAAGTTGGGGGACAGAGGCTCACACAATGCAGTATACTAGAAAGACAACTGGACTCAGAGCCAAGGGTGGACTGGCTAGTTGATAGCTCCAAATTACTTACTCATCCTTGTTCTGCTTGTTCATGGATCAACTGGGTACAAACAATGCTCACAATTACATGAAACACTATCGAGAGTAAATGTCTGCACAGTGTTTCATCAGTTACAATGCCTTCTTTCCACACTAACCTTAATTTGAAAACCGTTCCATAGACCTGCCCTTGAATGTGCGTGCATCACACATATACACACACACACACACACACACACACACTATCCACAACCCTGGCCAAAGGATGGTCACAGCTGGAACTGAAAGCGGTGGAAGCCTCCCAGCCCTGCTGTGCTCTTCAATTTTATCAACTCCATCTGTGGTTAGTGTAGGATTTTTTTTTTCTCTTTCCCTCCCCACACCCTGCTGTGGGAGTTCCCCCTGCTGAATGAGACCCTGTTAGTGTTCCCTTGCTGTTTCTAGTTATCCTTCAGCGTTTCCCAGAATGAGTCTTTCGCCTGCATCTATTTACCTGCAGGTGATGGGGTAGGGCTTAGGAAATATTATTAAAGTATCTGTTTTTGTCTAGCAATAAGGATTACTTTGGTCAAAAGAGTACTTTTTCAAATTATTGGTATCTGGGAGTCCCAATCACACGAGTCGACCAGCAGGTGTTAAAAAAATAGAAAATACCAGTACATACTACAGGTGGAAGGGGTTAGCACTATCTCATGAAACTTCAGTCGGTTGAGCCTGTAGGATTACAGTGGTGGGGATGTGAAGTTAATTTCCAAAAGTGGGTGACAGCCAAAGAAGTTTAAAAGCCCCAGGCGCAAGAACAGAAAGGAGTGAGAAAGGCCTACTCCCTCCACCTGTTGGCACTATTTCTTTTGCTGGTTTCTAATTCCTGGCCCTAGTTAGGTGGCCCAGCCAGGGCACTGTCTTCTGCCACCCGAAATTCCCAACCCTTTCCCCTCCCACTCCACAGCAACCCATCCCGGTCTTCAGAACCCATCCCGGCAGCACCAGGAGGAAGCAGATCTCCTTCACCAACAGGCACTCACATCCCAGTTGGGGAGTTAGAGTGAGAAAAAATACCCGGGTTTCCTAAAACCCCAGACCAGGACTACCAGTCCTTCTTCCTTCAGTGCTGAGAGCAGATGCGCTGGGGCTGCAGGGCCCTCACCAACCGCCCGAGAATTCCAGGAGAGCATATTTACTCACTTTTGAACCCCCATGGAGTCTCTTACCATTCACTTGGACACTTCCTTCCTGGGTGGTTAAGTCCAAGATTATTTTAGATAACCCTTTAATTCTCAAAAAAAACGTGAAAGAATCTACTTGAGGAGGCTTCCTCTCTAATCTGTTTCTAGCTTAATCCCGCAGTCCCATCCCTTAATGCTCCCTGCACTGATCCTCAAAATGTGCTGCCAGAGCAAGTGAACTTGGCCGCTTGGAAAGTTACCGTGCGCGAAGTGATGGGGCGCGAGGGCGGGGAAGCAGAGAACCTGGAAGCTCAGCACGATCCCTTTCAGGAGTTCACCTGGGGGGGCGTTTCTGCTCTTGAGGGAAAAACACCTTTCAGCCAGGCAAGAAAACAAAAGCTAGCGCGCCCGTGGCCGCAAACAGGATCCTCCAGCATCGGAGCAGTGCAAACAAGGCTGTGGGGAGGGGGGCGCGGACTGCGGCTCTGCTGCGAGGCCGCGGGACGGGAGGAAATGGGTTCGTAGGGCGCAGGGAACAAAGCCCCGCGTCCCGCGCCCAGACCTCGCGGGGGCACTCCGCTCGCTCCCAGAGAGCCCGGCGGGGGTGGGGGTGGGGGGTGCAGGTGTGTGGGTGCGAGTGCGCGCGCAGCGAGCCCCTCCCCCCGCCGCCCCCAAGGCCCGGGGGTGAGCGACCCTCTCCCCGCCCCCCCCACCCCCGAAGCGGCTCTCACCCGAGCGTGGATCGAAGGTGACCACGAACACGGCCACCACCTGGTCCTCCTCCACGTCGCCCAGCTCCAGGCGCCCGGGGTGCAGCAGCACCTCGGAGGCGCCCAGCTCCTCAGGCTCCCGCCTCCGGGGCGGCTCGGCAGCGGGCCGGCCGCCCCCGCCGCTGCCCCAGCCCCGGCCTCCAGCCTGCAGCTCCCGGGCCTGCGGCGGGGAGACCGCGGGGCCCTCGGCCCAACGCAGCAGCGGCGCCGCGTCTCCCCGCTCCACCATGGCGAAGCGAGGAGGAGCCGCGGGCGGCGAGGGGCGGGCGCAGGGGCGGGCTGCGGGAACTCCCCTCGCCGGGCCCGGCCGGCCGCCGCACCGCCCGAGGCCGCACCTGCCCCGCGCCGCGCCGCCCCTCCCGCCCGGGACGGCGCCCTCCCGACCCGCTTCGCCGAACTGCGTGCGGGTTTTGGATTCACGCATGCATGTGTGTGCCCGCGTACAGGAGACCTCGGGTGGCAGGGACGCGCATCGACCTTGCTCCGTCCACCTGCGCTGGGCTGAGGTGCCTTCTCACCTAGGATCCCGTCGGATAACTATACCATCGTGCATTTTGCTACGCCATCATTTTTGTGATTCCCTGGTCATAGGGACCGTGACAAAAATGTGTTACATAATCCTGGAAGTGATTCCCTAGCGCTGGGCTGGGAAGTGAAGCAGAAGAGGCAGCCCTGGCTGTTCCGATGTTATTCGGACTTCGGCCTGGCCTCCTGGAGATGTGGGCTTTGGTGTTTGGCCGGAAGTAGTTGTGTCTCTAACCCAGTCTGCTGCGCCCTTGAATGAGCTGGATGGTGCCCTGTCCTGGCCTTCACCGGACCCTGCCCGGGCTCATCCGTTTGGGCTACTAAGTCTTCACAGAGGGTAGTGGATGGTTACTTCCCTGCCCTTGGGTTTGGGAGGGCAGAGGTGGAGCTAAGTAGATAAAGGATGAAAGCAGACCCCCTTTAGGTTGAATGCTGCATAAATAGATGGTTATGTCATAGATTTTGGCCTGGAAGCAGCAACCCTGGGCAGTCATTGATTATCTCCTTGGGCAGAGGGGTTAAACTGTATCATCACTGTATCTCTGGCAGGTAGGGTACCAGCCTTCAACACTCCCCAGGGGACACCCCCTGCATAAGTCCACTGGGTCTTGAGAGCAAGCCAACTGCTGGGCCTTCCTAAACCGTGGATAAATCTGGTGTCTGAACAAGTCTCCCTCTTTGCTTCAGGCTTTCTTATTTTAATGGCTATTCCTACTCTTCCTACCTCCTCTGATTACTTAGCCGCCAGATACACTGAAGGGTTGAGGCATTCAAACTAATATTTCTAAATATAAAAATGGAGTTTCCCAGAAAAGCCATAGTCAATTTTTAAGACCATCAGTTTCAGTTCTGACTTGTCTTTCTCCCCGGAAGGACTTCTTTTTCCTGATATTTTCTTTGAACTCCATCCTGAGCCCCCTAGTTTAATAACTTCAAGTTGTGTATGTACTAAGAAATAAACTCATAGTCTCTATTTTGTATATATTCATCCTATATATATGTCCTAAATATAACTTGCTATGTAAACAGAAGACTCAAAGGTCCCAACCTTAAACCTAAAGCCCTTCCCAGTCTGTTTATGTATGTGTTATAGCTCACCAGCCACCATGTCTAGCATCATCCTAAGGTCTTGCATAGCAGGTGCACGGCAGACATTTGTCAACTAAGCAGGTGGCTAAAAGTAGACACCCACCTCTCTGTACCACTGGCTCCTCCTGCCAGGCTTAACCCAGGATCTTGCACATAACAGGTGCCCCCAAATTTTAATGATGATGATGATGACAAGCCTCTTATGCACATTCACAGTCTGAAAGAGGCTCTGTACCTGACTATCAGATCTATCTTCTCTGGATATACTGAATTTTACAAAACGATAGGAAAGAAACAAACAAAAATTAACTATTAGAGTAGTTGGTGGGAAAGGGGTGTGTAGGGCAAGAGGAAATACAGGGCAGTCACATTCAGAGACCCTAGGATGGTGTTATATTTTAGAAAGAGTTCCCCTGGAACCCCCATATCTAAGTTTTGAAATAAAATTATTCTATGTTCCCAAATAGTAAACATATCTGCATTATATAAAATACATTATATAAAACATACCTAGGGGCCCCTGGGTGGCACAGTCGGTTAAACATCTGCCTTCGGCTCAGGTCATGATCCCAGGGTCCTGGGATGGAGCTCTGCATTGAGAAGCCTGCTTCTTCCTCTCCCACTGCCCTTCCCCCCACCCTTACTCGCTCCCTCAAATAAATAAAATCTTTAAAAAACATGTCTACATTATATAAATATATCTGTAACACGTAAACTGTATATAAGTACATTATATAAAAGTAATTTTGATCTATAAGCTCACCACTGAGTTGGCCACTGTTAGGATTTTGCCTATCTTATTTCACCAATTCCAGGGTGAAGCTTTTCACTTGCTAACGCTAACGTCCCTATGGTGACTTGGAAGTGCTGCCAGCCCCCTGGGTCAAGTTCTCACGGGGAAGATTTGTGTTTGCTTTTCGGGAGGCACCACCAACCCTAGATACTCTGAGTTAAATTCTCTGCTTGAGGTTCTTTGGAGCGTGCTGGTAGTGGGGAATTCAAAATGCAAGCTAGCGCAAACACTGGTTTACGTCCACATTCCTGGGAAAGATGCTTTCCTTTCCTCCAGCCAAGGATGAAGTGGGGATGAGCCCCGCCCGCTCCACGTGGGAGGTTTATTTGCCACAGCTGTGTAGGACTAACACGCTAGACTCCTCAGCTGGGACATTTAAAAATTCTTAGTGTCGTGTAAATATAATGCGATATCTTAAAATAAATGATGTAATTAAAAGTTTTCTCTGTTTATGTTGAAATCATGCCATATATCAGTTTTGTATTCTTTCCGTAGCATCAGGCTGTGAACATTTTCTCATCCTATTGGGAACTTATATGCATCATTTTAATGGTTCCCATTGTATGTATGTTTGAAATTACTTAAACATTCTCTCCTTGTTGGATGATCAAGCCCTTCTTCTTTTTGTTATGCCTTTAGGCCAAATTTCACTCTGAGCCTGATATACACCAAGCCCTGGACAAGTACTGGGGCAGTCATGAAGAAGGCAGACATCTCTTCTCACCAGGCTTAGAGCCCGGCGGGGAAGGCAGTTATCAGGGAAGGAATGAAATCTAGAAGGAGGAGTGACAAACAGGCAGGTATAATCAGCTGCTCTGGTTGTTGATTTATGACAGGGTGCCAGATGGGGAATGCTGGGTTAAAATATATTCGTGTTTTTAAGGCTTTTGATAATCTCACCAAATTGTTGATTCACTGGTCTATGACGGCATCAGTTTTGTTTCACTCTTGTCCCAGTTAGATATTGCCATTTAAAAAAAATTTTTTTTTTTTTTGCCAATTTGTCAGCTGAACATAGCGTCTTGTTTTTAGATTAATGTTTTGTGCCAATCTAATCATGGTTTCAAAATCTACCTTGGTGATTTACGGTTGCTCTTTCTGCTTGCGATGCCTTCTGCTTGGTTACCTGCTGGGGTCTTCCACTCTTGTTATCGATTTATGTGAGTTCTTTATACAGTAAGAATGTTATACATTTTTCTGGCATAATTTTTGTTAATTTTACTTCCAATGTATTGTATGGTTTCAATGCTGCTTAATTACTTTATGAAATTTATAAGTTCTAAATATTATGTCGTCAAACTTATCCATTCTTTTCGATTTCTTATGTTGATTTGACATTTAGAAATTTGGTCCCCACCCAGAAATTGGATCAATATTTGCTTTTATTCTTTTAGTTATTTGTACATTGGTTTTCCACATTTGATCTCTTAATCTACACTTGATCTTAGGCAAAAGACTGAGAAGCGATTGATCTCTTCATCTAATCAATGTTCATATTGCTAATGTGATAATGAAGTGAGACTCTAAAATTTTTATTGAATTTGGTAACCAATAATTGGTATACCACTATTGAATAATTCTTTCAGTTCCTATGATTTGTAATCCCTCTTTAAATTACAATATTGAATTTCTAATATTTATTAGTATGTTTTCTTCACCAGTGATGTGTCTATTCTTACACATTTTGTAAGCTTTTATTTCTAGGAGTGGTAGTCTACTCTCTTTACTCTTTTAATGAGTAGCTCTCTGTGACAAAATAATCAAATTACACGTAGGATATACAATGAGCAGCAATTTCCTTCTCCTCCAACCCTCTGGCCAGACCCTCTCCCTCTCAGGGACAGCCACTTTTGACAGTTTCTATATTTAGAGTTTCTGGTGGTTACCCTCTGTGGAAGAGCTATAATTCTTCCTTATCACACTTCCCCGAAATCATTAAGCATCTGCTTTGTTTTGTTTTAGGAAGGTAAAACTTCAGTGTGGGGATCTCGTAATTGGATCAGAAGCATGAAGAAATGGCTGGCGATGGTTGAGCAAGTTCCTAGCGACGTCTTGAGCCCCAGCCCTCAGAGCAGAGGGATGGTGAGTTGAGACCTAGGCAGAACGGATCCAGCTCTTTGTCATTCCTATGGCTCTCTTCCCATGAGAACAATGAGTGCCTGTGAGAAAGAGAGAAATGGAGAGACACAGAGATCTCATCTCTGTGGCCTGGGGTTTGCCTGGGGTTTGCCAGATCACGCAAGCAACCCAATCTGCTCTAATTTTGGAGAACCTGGGAATGGCGAAGTGGCACATAAATTTCCCCAGCTGTGGGTAATAGAGAACAGATCAGCAGACTAATGAGTCTGGACCATAGATTCAAACTATCTGCTCCTTAAAATATAGACAGTACCTCCGGGGTCTCTAAATTATTGGGATGTCACGTTAGCAATCTGTTCTAGGAAGAATACCATGTCTTTGTGAGTGGACAAGCAGTGTGTCTCTATTCTAACAACTATTTGATAGACATCCTCTAGGCTCAGCAAATGGGACATTTGGCAAGAGAAGTAGTTTGTTAGAAGCTGATTTCTTCATCAGGTAGATTTATAGTAGATTTGAAGAGAATAGATAACTGAGGATTTTAACTGAGGATTTTTACTAACCGCACTAAAGCCTTCATGAGTGAAAGGACGTTATCAGTGATTTGCTTTAAAAGAAGCCTCCAGTACCCACTCCCTCCAACAAAACTGCAGATGTAAATGAAAAAGATTTTACAGCTGCCCATAATTTTTGAAGCTGCATTACTGATACATGGAAACTCATTATACTGTATTTTGTCTACTTTTGGTATGTTTGAACATTTCCACCAGAAAGAGCAAAACAAGAAGAAAGAATTAATGAGGCTTTAAAATGACCTCCAGGCTTTCTCTTACTCAGCCCATAATCTTCCCTTGGACTCTGTTCTGCTATTAATGCTACTTAGTAGATGCAGCCGTGTAAGCACTGGGACATGAGAAATGTGGTGACCAAATACAGAGTATTGTTAATGAGTTATATAATCATCACTGGATTCACTGTGAGTGACAGGTGTCTGCTTCTGTGCACTCTCCCTGGGGTTGGGGGGGTCAAGAGCTTCAAGGCTCCTGGCCTTGCTGAGCACCCGGGGCTGTTAGGGGAGGTAGGGGCACCAAGACACTGTGCTGCGGTGGGCCCACGCTGGTCTACACCTGCTGTCCTTGCTGCTGGTGGGTCTGCCCCGGGAGCTGGCAAATGTCTGTTACTGATGAACATAGTCTGCTTTTCTCTAAGTTACTGCAAACTTCCCTCTGTGGGGATGAAGCAACACTTCTTGTTATGATGAGACACTGAGCGAGATGAGGACAAGGAAGTATATGGGGCTGGGGTGGGCAGGAACCTCAGAGATACTGTCTAGTCCTTTGGTTTCCTCAGTAAGCTGGAGAGGATTCCTCCCTGAATCCACAAGGTCCACAGGCTCTAGTCCGGGAATGCTGATGACTGCACTGTTGCCTCCCGAGGGACACGTTCTGGTGACCCAGGCCAATGTTCCCCTCCACCACCCTGGAGTTTCCTTAGGTTTCTCTCTAGTCTTCAGAGTCCAGGCCCAGCAGTCTGAGGCCCAGAACGTTGCTTGCAACCTCAGTCTCTTCAAGTCTTTGCTTCCCGTCCTGGAGCCTGCCAGCTATCCAGAAAGCCTGAGAGGAAAAATGTCCCTTTCTTGCTTGGGAGACCGGACCTCCCAATGTGTCCCAGTGGAGCAGTCTCATCAAATATACCGTGATCCCAAACCGGTATTCTTTCAGAGTCTGGAATGACTCAGTCTTAATTCAGCCTTCATTAAATAATGTGTTAGAGCTTTGCTTTGGCTTGTTCATGCCTTTTTTTTTTTTTAAACAATTCTTTGTCCTGAGTGAACAATAAGGCCACCATGTCCCTCTTTGGAGCCACAGACTTTCAAACAGCTCACTTTCCATGATCTTAGCTTTACTTTCCCAAGGGAACAGTCTACCTAAAGGTGAATACGAGCTTCTACCTCTTCTAAACCAATTTGAATGGATAGACTCTCTTACTTCTGGTGTTTCAAGGGCCTCAGCACCGAGGTTGGATCTGAGTGGGGCTCTGAGTCTAGCTTTCTCATCCCTCAGTGGGAGAGAGCTTCCCCTAAGCACAGGGTTTAGGGATCTCAACCCTGTGATGCAAAGCTGGCTTCCTCCTTCTACATCTTACTCCCTGAGAACATTGCTTTTCTCCACTGCTATAACCCTGAAACATAAGAAATATTCAAAATTTAAAAAGTCAAACACTGAGTATTTTAAACAAAACTGAGATATATTAATTTTATTTTCCCAAGTCCATTCAAAAAAGGCCTTAGGGAACACCCATTACGTGTCAGGTATTAAGGGGGAAAAATCCCCCTTTTCCCCTTATTGCCACAGATTATCTGCATTCCCCTTTGACCTCTGGTCTCATGATGTGAAGCTGTTTGCCAGGGATGGATGCCTAGGGTATCAACATGCACTGAAGCAAAGAGGGAATTCTTCATCATGTGCAGAAAACTAAGAACAAAGAACAAGAGTGAAGCATGACTCTGGGCCAGAGGCAAATGCATGCTTCCAGGGATTCCCTTGGGCCATCAAGGTCAGCATTCGCCCAATTTCCATCATTCTACTTTCAAAACTGGAAGTCTCTTTTTGCATTTGATATTCTGCTCTTCTTATTCTGAAGCCTTAAAACTATTGTCCTTTGAGTGATGATACGTGAAAGGTGAACAGTGCAAGTTTCTAACAGAATCACTTCTGGTGACAAGGGACCCAAACCATCATAACAGCACAGCTGTCTCCCTAGGTAAACAGTGTGGTCAGAAATGAGGGTGACTGAGAATTCTAGCAAGGCCAAGAGGGAGGGGAAAGGGGGGTGATGGTAAAGAACCACTTGGTTGATGTAAGTGATACCTTGTGAAGCAGTCCCTGAGCCCTGCCTGTGGGCCTCGGTAGGCTGAAAGTGTTTTGGGTGAGCCCCACCTGGCTTGAGCAGAGTCAGCCTAGCCATGGCCTAGGAAGGGGACACTGGTCAACATCCAGGCTGTAGCGAAGAAATAATATCACATTGCCTGCCGTGATCATTGTGAACAAGGAACTCATTCCCAGCTCCAGAATCTTCTGAGTCCTCCTTTCCCTGGTGATGACTTTCTTGTCTCTGGCCCCAGTGGGACAGGAGACCCTGACAGAGGCGGACAGTGAGCTTATGCCTGCTATGGGCAACAGGATGTCCCCGTGGAATGATCTGGGAAGGTCAACGTGGGCAGGATGGGCAGGCAAGGGTAAGGGAAGGGCAAAGGATCTGACGGGGCACACATCTACACCATGCTGGAGGGTGCGGAGGCTTTTAGCTGAAGAAAGGCTTTCACATCCTCCCAGTTAGTTTGCATTTGGCTTAATGTCCTCAGTTCTGGTCAGAGATGGGAAAGATTGAGAGGAGAAAGGCATGGAGGGATTAATGAAGAGAGAGGAAATGGAAGATGAGTAACCAAAGACTGCAAGAGAAATTAACTTTGCTTCAACCCAGATCAAAATATCCTCAGTATGGTTCTCTTCAGTCCATGTTTATCATGCAAATAATTCCATGTGTCCTGCACCTCTAGAGTCTCCCTTGAAGGTATAGAAGCCGCTCATTGAAGGTATAGATTACTGCTGAATCATTTTCCTTTTCCATGGAAGGACTTTCACAGGGTTTCTCCTTATATAAAGTGATATTGGTGGCTAATTTTTTTCTTCACAGAGTTTTTTTACTCTTCTCAAAAGGCCCCTCCCAGAAAGAAATTAATTTAAATACTGTAAATGCTAAATCTTATATGTTAAACAGTGCTTTTTTTTTTAAACAAAATAAGGTATTTGGGGGCAAAGTAATTGCTGTTTTTAAGCGATGCATAACCTGTTTCTATGTCTTGCTCAACTTTCTAAGCTTTCTTTAGTCAGTTTAGAAATTTGTCCTACTCCCTAAAAGTTTTAACTGCGGATACCTTGGGGTGGGTGGAGGGTGAGAGATGCCTGAATTCGGGCAGGTGTGCCTGCCAGGAATCTAAGGTGTCCCTCTGCTAGGGAGATGAATTCCAGCCAAGATAAGCCAGTAGCTGTTTAAGGATGATTATGATATCCCGGTGATGATGATTTCTGATTAAGTGCTGTTAGCCCCTGGGTGGGTGGAGGAGACAGGTGAGGGTGATATTTCTAAACAGTGCGTAGAAAAGGGTGAAAATGATTTCTTTGCAATAATGAGATTGTCCTCGAATTGGCTAATGGGTATTTTTAAAGCGGTGGTAAATTAAAGGACTCCAACTAGCTCACCGGTATCTTGTAGCACATGGGTTCAGGGAGACTATGTGGGATATCCAAAAGAGTTCTATACATAAATTGGATTTAATTGCTCCAAGAGTTGCTGGAGCTTTCTTGAATCAGACTGGAAATAAGGATAAGCTGAGGTCTCACAGATAGGCGGTACTTAAGGGAGCAAAGGAATGCCCTGCTTCTGTGCGGCTGTGAGTGGGCAGAGGGAAAGGCAGGCTACAACTGGGGGATTTGCCAACTCAGAGTCTTTTCTCCTCCTACTTCTGCAGCCCCATAGGGTTCCCCTCTGATAGGCTTTGCTCGTCAAGCTCTCTGGCCGAAATGGATGACAACAGATTTAACAAAGAACTAAAGCAGAAGTTGAACTTTTCTTACTGTGAAGAAGAGAGTGAGAGTGAAGGGCAGAAGGAGGCACAGGAGAGCAGGGAGGCCCAGAGCCAAGCCCCAGACAGGGCTGAGGGTCAGGACTCAGAGGCGAAGCTCACGCCTCCCGGGCCTCCCCTTCGTGGCGTCTGGGAAGTGGACACGTGTCAGGAAAAAGACAAGACATATCCAGAACAGGTTTTGAGGACTGCAGCGTCAGGCTTTCGCAAATGTCCAGAGACACCAGTCCAGCCAGAGAGCAGGAGCAGGCTGCTACATTGCGAGAGCCCCTTCACTCCCAAAGTAAGTAAGTAGTGGGGCCACGGGGACCTGGGTGCCAAGATCTGTGTTCCCGCAGCTGGGTGGATGGAGAAGCAGGCGCGGTCACGTCCGTGTATCTTACCAGTTTGCCTCACGGGCTGTGGATCTCCTCAATTGTGTGTTTACTGCTGAACATGAAGAGTTTAAAGTTATCAGAAAACAGAACTAAATGCCTTGCTAGCTGTCTTCTCAAAACCACTGATGTCAGCCACTATTTGCTGTGGACCACAAATCTTGGTGGGGAAAAAATATTCCTAGTTAAAGAATATTGGAACTGGAAAGGATATTGAAATCTAGATCCCTATTATGCATTCTGCATGTGAGACAATTCGGGTTTCAAGAGATAAACGGGCTTTCAGCTAAGCCCATAACAGAGGCAGGACTAGAAACCTGATCTTCTGGTCTTTGTTTACAGGTGTTCTTTCCATTACTCCAACTGGCTCTACGTTTATGTAATTATTTACTTATATTTCCTCCTATAAGAATGTCACTCTCATTGTTTGCACATATTTACGGATCTCTGCTGCTGTTCTTCCCCAAAGGAAGTCCTCTCCATTCCTCAGTCTAGTAAGGGGAATGGTTTTTCAATTATATGTAAACAAAGAGTTGACTGGTTGAGACGACTTTATAAGCTGGGGATGACAAATAGGCAAAGGTCTAAGTAGTTTGCTTAGTCCTTTATTCTTGCTTGATTATTTTATTATATCTACACACTATGGAAGCCAGGGAAGGGTGGGGTTCCCTCTGGCAGCCTAGTGCCATGTTAGGTGAGCCTCAGGATCGGTATGAGCTTTGCTTTCTGCTGGCTCAGCTTGGTACTTAAGGCTGTCGTAACATCTGTGCTCTGACTGCAGACATGGTCACTGTCATCAGGCCTCTTTGGTTCCTGCTGAGGATGCATACCACGTCCACCGGGAAGATCTAAGCTTCTTGTCTGTATCACAAACTACTTTACTATGCTTATGTGTCTACCTGTGGGTTTTCCAATGGTGCCTACACCAACCAATCGATCTTCCCTTTATTTTTTGAGAAACCAATGTGGGCAAGGAACAGAAGACAGGGTCTCTGCCCTCAAAGTGATTACAATCAACAGAGAGAGAGGAGGTATGCCTTCAGACACTATGTACTGGGTGCTTCAAGAATGGTTTTGATGTATGCAAATTAGTGGGGGAGTGCGCTGAAGGAATGCGGCTCTGAGCAAGAGTAAGCAGGCGAAGAAGCATGATGCAGTATGTCTATCTTATTCATTCGTTTAAAGTGGAACGCCTTGATATCAGACCTTCTGCTGGCAAATCCTTCACTGCACCCAAAAGTGCCAGTAAAATGAATTAAGATAACTGAGACAATAAAGTTCAGATCAGGTGTACTGGGGGAGTGTTGCAGCATGATGAGAAAGAATTGGGAATTAAGTGTCAAGATCGGGGATTCCTTTCCAAAGGAAGCCAAAGCTGAGAGCTGTCTTCAAAGATGATCTAGGGTGAGCCAGGTAAAGAAGAGAATGAGAACTTGAGGCCAAGGGAAAAGCAACGACCAGGGTAGAAGGGGAGGGATCACGTCACACCTAGAAATTGTGTGTTGCTGTAAGCAACCTGTAAGCAAGAGGATACAGGCAGTGAGGTCCGAGTAGGTAGACAGGAGCTAGATCAAGATTTTATTTTGAAAGCTTTGAGACCTTCATTAAGTGGTTTCGATCAGAGGGCTTTTTGAAAAATTGGCCATCATGTGCGTGCTGCACGGAGTGGGAGAGACCCAGAGAGAGCAGATCTGTGGACAAAGGAGAAAGGTCTGAACTATGTCAGTGGTGCACAGTGATAAACTGGAAGATGTTTGGGATCTGCTAAGTGATGTTCATGCAGGATCCTAGAGCCCAACAGTCAAGAAAGAATTCTAGAGATGCTTTACAGTGTAAAAAAGTATTTTTATTCTAACGTGTGTATAGGACCTGTGGGCAGAAAGAGCTTCATGGTGATTGTGACGAGTGACTGATTATATAGGGTGTTCTAACCTGTGGAGGCAATGGTGACTTTAGGGCTCCAGAAAATTGAGTCTATAGGTTCCTGGAGGTCTATTATTAAGACAGTATTTTTCTTGTAACTCATTAAGACAGTTATAAAATCTAGTGGAGTTTCATGTTCTACATAACTGCCATCTTCATCAATTGACCATTTGTTTTTCCAGTACCTTTGTTTTTGTTCCTTTTTCTAAGCCAGTTACTAGTTGAGATATATCTACATATATCTCAAATATCTATCTATCTATCTATCTATCTATCTATCTATCTATCTATCTATCTATCTAATCTCACATGTCCTCTACAGATTCACAGGCATAAGAAGGCACATGAGTTTGTTCATGGGTTTCCTGTGAAGGAGGTACATGAGTCCAGGAAGAGTGTCCCTCTGACATTACTGCAGTGGGAGTACATAATACAACCCAATATGGACCTTTCCCTTTTGGATTGAAGTCCCCTACTGTATCTGGCTTCCAATCTTTTAAACCATGTCTCTGGGGCCTACATGGGATTGACTTTCAATTATAGTTATGTCAAGTTTTAGGAGCATGTGATCAGTATATCCATTCAGAAACATGAATTAAACCAGCCTCGAGTGAATAATAAGGTATTAAAATCTTCATCTACTAACAGGTGTGCTGTAAGAAATGGTTTTCCATATAGTAACTCAAAAGGGCTTTGTCCTAGAGATTGTTTTGGAACAGTTTTCATTCTAAGAAGTCCTGTTGGTAATAACCCAGTTTTTCTGGGTCTCTAGATTAAGTAAGGTGTCATTTTAAAGTATGATTAAAAGAAGGACCACTGTCACTTTGACGGGATCACGGAAGGCAAAATCTAGAAATAATATCTCACCAAAACTTTGGTTACTTCTGTGGCTCTTTCAACTTTACATGGAAGGGCCTTGATCTAGCCATTAAAGTATCAACAAATACTAGCAGGAACTTACAGCCTTTGTAAGGAGGCATTTGTGTGAAATCAAGCTGCCAGTCCCCTCCTGGCTATGTTCCATGTCTTTGGACTGGTTTCAAAAGGGGTAGGGTGGGGGGGGGTCATGGACTGCGCCTTCTGGATTTACTTGTGCCCAAACAACACAGGATTGGCAAATGTTTATTATAGCTATTAAATTCACTCCATAAAATATATCTTTAACTAAATGTTTTAAAGCATTTTTGTTCAAATGAATAGTGTAGTGTCAACCCTGTATTACCTTCCATGAGATATTTTTGGATATAGAGATTTTTTCCCTCATTATTAACAAGCCAGTTCTGTGCATTCTTTGAATTTCCTTGTTCCTGGGCCATGAGAAATTCTTGATCTGAATAGACTGGAGCTATGGACTTGACTGGAGTTAAGACTGGTATGAGATTTAATATTTATTTTGTGTTGTTTGCGTGGCTCCATGGTCTGCCAAATTGTTTCCTTTAGATTCCAAGATCCTATCCTTTTGACATCCTCTGAGGTGAATTATAGCTACCCCCTTAGGTAGGTGTGGAGCCTCAAGAAGAGTAATTATTTCAGGCGCATATTTGATTGGGGAATTACAACTTGATATAATCATAATTCTCTTTCCTCCCAAATTTCCCCATGGCATACTGTAGCTCCAGGCAAGCATATTTGGAGTCAGTATATCCATTTTTAGGCCTTTTGCTCTTGAAGAGCAAGGGTAAGTGTTATTTATTTAGTCTTTTGAGCAGAAGATTTTATTAGAAGCCTTTTGCTTCAATGGTCTTATCTAAGCTAACTGTGACATATCTGGCTTTTCTTTTTTCCTTCTCCATGAAGATGCTGCCATCAGTAAATTGGTTGTCATCTGCATTTTCAAAGGGGAATATTTTAAATCTGGTCTGCTAAAATAAACAAGATGGATAGTCTCTGAGCAGTCATGTTTTAGCATAGACATAAGATGGTCAGGTCCAGGCATAACATCTGACAGGCTTTCAGTATTATTTCAAGTGTGTCTGAGAGCATAGCCTGGTATTCAATAAGTCAGCCTTCCATCATCCCTTGGTGACCTAGGACACTTTGGACCTGATGTGGAGTCATCACCGTCAAGAAGTGTCCCAGAGTAAGTATGGAAGCTGCTTCTACCAGGAGGGCTGTCGCAGACACTGCTGGAAGACAAGAAGGCCACCCACATTATCAAGTGACTTTGAAAAATAGCCCACCCATTTTGTTTCATGTCCTAATTTCTGGGTCAGAACTCCCAAACTTGTCCTCGTTTTTCTATTACACATAAGGTGAAAGACATTTCTAAATTTGGTAAAGCCAAAGCTGGGGTTGAGGAGAGCTTAGCTTTTCATGTTTGAAAGGCTGTCTGTGAAAGTTCTTTATCAGGGCCTTTAACTGAATCATACAATGGTTTGGCTAAGAACCTAAACCCAGGATTCCACAATGGGCAAAATCCTGCCATACCTAGGAAAGTACAGAGTTATTTCTTTTTGTAGCTGGGGGTCCAGGATCCAATACTGCCTTTTTTTCCCCCCTGTTAGTAGACATGGTACAGTGACTCAGTGGTAACTCATATCCCAAATATTGTACTTTTTCTTTCAACTTTTGTGCCTTTTTAGGGAAGATGTGATGCTTTCTGTCTGCCAAGAAATTAAGTTATACATTTCTTTTGTGGGACTACAGAACAAAATATCACCTACATATTGAACTACACTCCCTTGAAGCAGGGAGATATAACCAATGTCTTTGCTAAGTGCAGCCCTGAAAAAGTCAGGACTGTCTGTGGCAAGACTATCCAAGTCAATTGAGCAGCCTGTGGGCTTGAGGGAGAGGCCCATTCACAAGCAACTTGGTGGCTATGTTTCTTTACTTAGAGGGATGCAAAAGGTGTCTTTTTTTCTTATTATATTATTTTATTTTTTCATTGTTCGAAGATTCATTGTTTATGCCCCACACCCAGTGCTCCATGCAATATGTGCCCTCAGTACCCACCACCAGGCTCTCCCATCCTTCCACCCCTCCCTCCAAATCCCTCAGTTTGTTTCTGAATCCAAAGTCTCTCTTTTGTTTCTCTCCCCGAATTACCCTGCTTCCCATTTCCTTTCCTTCTCCTACTGTCCTCTATATTACTCCTATGCACCACAAGTAAGTGAAACCATGTGATACTTGACTTTCTCTATTGGCTTATTTCACTCAGCATAATCTCTTCCAATCTGGTCCATGTTGCTACACAAAAGGTGTCTTTTAAATCAAATACTGTAAACCAGTTGGCATCATCAGGGACCTGGGTGAGAATAGTATATGGATTTGTCACTATGGGCTGAATAGACATCATTGCTTCATTATAGTTCTTAAATCTTGTACCGTCTGATATTCTCCACTTGGTTTCTTTGTTGGTAAAAGTGTTATAAGGAGATTGACAAGGTTTTTTTTTTTATTGTTACTAAATTTTTTTTTCTAGTGTTCCAAGATTCATTCCCCATTCCCCACACCCAGTGCTCCACGCTTTAGGTGTCCCCAGTACCAACCACCAGGCTCTCCCCTCCCTCCAAGTCCCTCAGTTTGTTTCTGTGTCCAAAGTCTCTGTTGCTTCATTTCCCTCCCTAGATTACCCTAGTTCCCATTTACTTTCCTTCTCCCACTGTCCTCCAGGTTACTCCTCATGCAAGTAAGTGAAACCATGTGATACTTGACTTTCTCTTCTTGGCTTATTTCACTCAGCATAATCTCTTCCAGTCCAGTCCATGTTGCTACAAAAGTTGGATATTCATCCTTTCTGATGGAGGCATAGCATTCCATTGTATATATGTACCACATCTTCTTTATCCATTCATCTGTTGATGGGCACCTTGGCTCTTTCCA